>JAGFMF010012105.1:2773979-2910358 GCA_019455555.1 Galemys pyrenaicus
CCTCCCTGGCCGGCAGCAGGGATCGAACTCGTGCTGCAGTGGCTGCGGTTTGCTTCATAGTGCGTTGCTTAACCCACTGCGCCACCAGGGAGGCCCAAGGACTCTGAAGATTTTCAAAGTGAAACACACAAGACACAAAAAGACAAATATAGCTTGAAATCCAAACAGACAAACTCACAGGGACGTGAATGATGCTGCAGTGAATATCTGTGCACAAGGCTTTATGTGGACATGCGTCTCTCTCCCTTCTGGATATAATAAAATATGCTGTGCCGGATAGAAACCCATGTTTAATTTTTTTAAGAACAGTCAATTTTCCAAAGCAGCCACACCATTTTATATTCCCACCAACAATCTCTAAGGGTTCCTATTTTTTCACGTCCTCTGTATTTGTCATCATCCGTCATTTCGATTTTGATTTGAAATTGCTGGTGGCAATGAACACCTTTTTTCATGTGCTTATTGGCTTTTTGCTTAACTTCCGTGCAGAAATTAATTTCTGTGCAGAAATCAACAGGAAGCATGTTAAATTGACCTTGTCTTCAAGTTACTTATCCTTCACCAGAGGAAGATGAGTCAAATACCCATAAAGAAAATGAATACCCCAGTATTTGCAAATATACGATCCCTGGCTCATTTTTAAAATTGGGCTATTTGTCTTTTTTGTTGAATTGTAAGAGTTCTTTATATTCTAGTATATATAAGTCCCTACCCGGCCTATCACTAGCCAATATTTTTTTAATCTTATCTTGTGGCTGTCTTTTCATTTTCATTTTTTAAAGAAAAATCTATTTAAACACACAAGAACCGGGGCACAGGCCAGAGGTGCAAGGGGCAAGATGATTCACCAGAAACAGAGTGGGGAACAGAACAGGCAGATGAACTGAAATACACTGCTGAGGGGAGCAGCGGGCCAGGCAGGGGAGGTCTGCTGCGCCTGTGGGTCCCCTCCCTGGCCTGGAATGGAACTCTTGCTGCAGTGGCTGCGGATGGCTTCATAGTGCTGCAACTTAACCCCTTGTGCCACCGCAGAGGTCCCAGTCCTTTCACTTTCTTGATGGTGACTTTTGAAACATCAAAGTTTGTAATTTTAATGAAGTACAATTAGCTATTTTTTTCTCTTGCTGTATGTATTTTGTGGTGTTATATCTAAGAATCCATTGCCAGCTTCCCAGCAAGGCTAGACCACAAGATACCCAGCTGGTTTTAAATCACTTCTATGGTCCACAAGAGAAAAGGTGAGGGGGGATGCTGGGGAGCAGATTATCACAGATTCACAGGCAATTCTGACCCTGACTTTGTGGGTTGTTCAAATCAATTTAGGGTTTTCTAACCCCCATGGCTGACACAATTACCACGTAAAGAAAACTGATGTGTCACGAGCTGGCTCCTTTCAGGAGAATGAGTTCCCAGAATATCTTAAGCACTTTTACCCTCAGCTAACCATCGTGAAGCCCCTCTGGACTCTAGTGGCTAGGTTGTGCCGTTTTAACCCCATGAGGTAGATACTGTCATGGTCCCCATTCTACAGACAAGCAGGAAAGGCCAGGAGGGGGCAGGTGGCTTCCCAAGCCAAAAACGAGTAAGCGACAGAACCAGAATTTGAATCTAAAGTCCAAATTCATAAGCACTGGAGAAAACAGCCTCAGTGGGGCCTCCCTGGTGGTGCAGAGGGTTGAGTGTCACACTGTGAAGCATCCACGGCACAGCAGTGCGAGTTCAATCCCCAGCCAGGGAGATAACCCACAGGCGCAGCAGACCTCTCCTGCCTCGCCCACTGCTTCCCTCAGCAGTGTACTTCAGTAGATCTGCCTGTTCTGCTCCCTACTCCGTCTCTGGTGAATCTTCTCACCTCCCGCGACTCTGGCCTGTACCCCAGCTCTTGTATGCAAAAATAAATAAATCTTAAAAAAAAAGAGAGAACAGCCTCAGGGACTAAACTCCCCAAGGATGGCATCTGAGGGAGACTCCAGTACATCTGGAATGGCTGTCATTCTTTAGGGGGGCTCAACACCCATGACTTCTTGCAGCTATGGGGTTGGTTTGCTTTGTTCTATAGTAAAGATAGTGAAAGCTGAGCCTGGTAAACAACTATAAACATTGGTACGAGTAAGTAATAGTCACAAGAGCGAATACTGTATTAAGATGAAATTATGGTCACTTTTAATTTTGTTTCAACATTTTTTAAAATTTAGTCAGTTTTAATATTGCAATAAACACTGATTTTTTTTTCATGTTGTTTTATGTTGGCTTTTCAACATAATTTTTAAAAAAAAGCAGGGGAGGGGGTTTTTCAGTCACCAACCTGATCAAAAGTCTCAGTGTCAGTTGAATCAAAGACTTAAAATAAATTTTTAAATTTTTAATTGAAGGATCATTAACTTATAACATACAGAGATTTCAGTATACAGCCTTCGGGGACAAATCTTATGTTGCCAAATATTAACAAAGATGTAAACCAATGGCACTTCATTAAAAAAATTTAAACGAATAAGTGAAACAAAAGCAGCTTCTGAAGCTCAAGTTGCAGGGAGACAGCAGCTGGCAACACAGAGTAGGTAAGCGCTCTCAGCCCCTCGCGCAGGAAGGAGTCAGGTTCCAGGCAGCACCTGTACAGGGCCTATGGCTGAGAATTCTCAACCAGGATGAGTGAAAATGACCCCAGTTGCCTATAGTTCTAGAGGCCTGGGAGAGGCCCCGGTGCTGGCCCACGCTTCCACTAAGGGGCACACCCTCGCCTCCCCTGGGGCTGACCCGCCCAGCTATATACAGCTCCTTTGTTTAACAAACACAGGTCTGAGGAGGATCAGAGAAGGGCAGGAAAGGTGTCTCTGACAGTCAGGGCAACGTTAAATACGGGACACTCCACACACCGGCCAGTGGGAGTTAGAGATCTGAGGGGACTCTTGCCTAAAGGTAGCCTACAAGGGCTCACTGTCAAGCCCAGTGCAGCTCCTGCTCCTTTCCTGGGCGGATTCTGGTTCTAAGGTGAGTTTGTAATTGCTAAAAGAAATGGCAGTTGGCACCTCTTCTGACAATCACATTTGCAGCTCAGGAAACAAAGGACAAATATTAACTCACCTTCTGGGTTTATGGATAAGGAAGCGCCAACCAAACCAGCTGAATAGCTCCACTCACAGACACACCTGCTGGGAGGTCAGAGCGCCTCCCTTTTCCTTGTCACTGTTATATTGCAAATTCTGGGGTGCTCATTATTCTTTATGTGTCTAGGACTTATCTTCATCAGTTGGAGGATAAGCAACTTGAAGGCAAGGGCAATATAACATGCTTCCTGCCCTGCCCCAGTGCTGAGGTCTACACAGCAGGCAATCAGGAAATACTTGCTACTAGTTCAGTAAGACCTGCCTGGCTCACATGCATGGCCCATTTGGTCTTGTGCAAGCAAAGGACACCAAGGAACGACCTCTGTAAGGGGAACAAGATTTCTGGTTAACTGTTGACTGCCTAGTATCTCTTTGGTATAACCACCTTCCCCTTTTTCATCCATGAGGCTGGGAATGGCTTGACCCCCTATTCCAGCTCCAGGGGAACCAAGGTGTTGACAAAGGGCAACCCTGATATGAAATTGGTTTGCCTGACTGGATTTTTACCTGCGTGCCTGAAAGGTACTTATAATGCCCCAACTGCAGGTGTTGGGGGGAAGGTAGTCCTGAATGGATAGGTTTATGGACTCCAGCCCTCACTCCAGACCACCGGTGTTCCAGAACCACAAATCCGATAATACGATTATCGGAAGAGTGGATCGCTGGGACCTGAGGGTGGGGCTAAGCAGCCAGGCTGGGCATAAAACCAGAGAGATGAGCCCTGTGCTCTCCTCTTCCTCTCACTTGATTCAGAGCCAGCTCTCAACGCGCCCTTGCATTCCAGCTCGGAAGATCTGGTAGGATATTTACAGATTTGTATCCCTCTCTTCTCCTGGTGTTATTTCCACTTTATTCTCCTTCTTTGGTAAAACAAATCTTTTAATAACTTTTGTCTCGTGTGCCTGCAGTTGGTGCTTATTATAAGTGCCTTTTGAGTGCACGGGTGAGGACCCAGTCAGGGAAACCCATTTTATATTAGGGTTGCCCTATAACACGGGCACACACAATAAAGGCTAATAAAGGGTTTTATTTACAAAAGAGGGAAAAATAAACTAATGAATAATACAGGGAGAAGAGAGGGAGACAAATGTGTAAATGTTTTACCAGTTTCTCCGAGCTGCATGCTGAGAGCTGGCTACAAACTAAGAGAGCTCCCAAGGCCCACATGTTTGTTTTTATACTAAAGCTGGCTGCTTAACTTCATCCTCAGGTCCCAGTGACCCTCTCTTTGATGATGACTTTATTGGATTTGTAGATTTTGGATATTGCTGGTCTGGAGTGAGGGTTGGAGTCCATAAACCCATCTGTATAATTCATTCAGGACGACCCTTCCCCCTAACAGTGTGGTCCAGGGAATCCAGAATCATCCATCTCAGTCATCATGACTGGTCAGGATGAGCACAGGACCCAAGTCAGCCAGTCATCACTCTCCAAGACCATCACTGAGATTATTAGCTCTGTGGTCAGGAGTCAGCCAGGCCTGCCAGGACCCTCCCTTCTTCCATAAGGAAGGAGTAGCCTATGAAGGAAGCCAGCATGACAGACTGAAAGAGTAAGGGGCAGGTGAGTGCCCTGAATACAGATGCCAACTTAGAATTAACCTTTGCAGTTACAGAAACCTATTCTCCCTTTTTACTTATAACATATTTGAGTCAAAACCTGAAGGCTGATTAAAAGCAGTCAGAGTCATTCAATGTTCTGGGTTCTTATTTATTTATTGCTCCCCCTGCCCCCTCCCTGCCCCACTAAATTTCAAGGTCAGCCTTCTGCAGCCATGGGCTTCCCTCCAACTTCCTCTTAAAGTCTTTGACCTCAACCTTCCTTCCACTGGCACCACCTACACTGACTTCTTTCCACATTTCCAGCCAAGTCAGGAGAACCACTCTTCTAAAGAAGGCTCATTACACAAAACATATGAAGGGCCCAGCAACTCCCCACTTTCTAATGACAGTCATTACCAGCGAATAATGGAAAACAAACAGAGGGACAGATGTTTCTCTCAAGTGCAGGCCTGCACTGGAATACAGGCAAATGAGAACTCTGCTTTTCTGGCATGCCTACCTTTGCCCTGCTTTAGGAATTCCTTTTCTACTTGAGAAACAAAGGCATTCCCTCCTTTCTGCAATCCTCCTATTTGATCAGAGTTCTACACCCTCAAAAACCCAAACGGAGTACTGGTTACTCAGGAGATTTTATAGATAAGAGCAAACTTTTGAGATAATCCAATCATTTTTCCAGAAAAGGGAAGTGAGACAGAGAAAGTTAAGTGACCAACTTAAATGACATGGGAAAAGAAATCTTTTCCTTGCTTTGGCTGGAAAGTAGTACTATATATATATATATATATATATACACACACACACACACACACACTTGGAGCCCCCCAAATTAACTGTGACCAAACCACACATCAAACTCATCTCTTAGGTAAAGAGTGTGCTAGTGATGAAGGATAAAGAATAGAGAAGGAGACACCACAAGGTCAAGAACCTGCACCACACAAGGAGGTAGGGGTAGAAGGGATTAGCGTAAAACATTAACCCAGTTGTAGGAAACTAAGACCCTTTCAGGTCAATGCCCACATCAAGAAGTGCAACACCCAGACAGGGGTCAGACGCTCTGGGCTACAGGGAGTGTCAGGCGCACGGGCTGAAGGTGAAGATATGGAGGTTAAGGAATAAACCACCCACCCAGAGATGAGGCCCTCCCTACCAAAAGATGATGATAAAAATGCAGGTGCTTCTCTTCACCCACTCTCTCCTCTGCGGGCCAGCGGCCTCCTGCCTGCCCGGGACCTGTACCCTGCCGGGGCTTCTCTGCACTGACCTCCCTCAGCGGAGGCAGCTCTCCTCAAGGTGCCCGCCTGCAGCCATGCAGGCCTCTCTCAGCAGACCTGTCCCTTTTGGGGGAGCTCTTCCTGCCCGCTTGTGTCTATGTAAGTGTCCTTTACTTTTCTATGCCTTTCTCTAATAAACCTGCTCTCTATTTTTAAAGATTTTATTTATTTATGCATATAAGAGCTGGGGTACAGTCCAGAGGTGTACCTGGGGGGTACTCACCAGAGACAGAGTGGGGAACGGAACAGGCAAATCAACTAAAACACACTGCTGAGGGAGCAGGGCCAGGCAGGAGAGGTCTCCTGCCATGTGGGTCACCTTATGATGTCATTTTTGGAGTCAGTGGGTTTGGAGAGCAGGGTTCTTGGGTTCACTCTGGGAAAGGTTTCACCAGAGCTCCCTGTTCAGCAGTATGCGGCGAGTTCCCAGGCGAGTTTCTCCACGAGGCTGAGACATTGGTTATATTTAAAGAGTAGGTTTATTTTTTTTTAATTTTTTAAAAGATTTTATTTATTTGTGCATACAAGAGCTGGGGTACAGGCCAGAGTCCAGGGAGGTGAGAGGATTCACCAGACAGAGCGGGGAGCAGAACAGGCAGACTGACTGAAACACATTGCCGAGGACAGCAGCGGGAGAGGCAGGAGAGGTCTGCTGTGCCATGTGGGTCCCCTCCCTGGCTGGCAGCAGGGATTGAATTTGTGCTGCAGTGGCTGCGGTTTGCTTCATAGTGTGCTGCCCAACCCACTGCACCACCAGGAAGGCCTCTAAAGAGCAGGTTTATTAGAGAAAGGCACAGAAAAGTAAAGGACACTTGCACAGACACACGCGGGCAGGAAGAGCTCCCCCAAAAGGGACAGGTCTGCTGAGAGAGGCCTGCATGGCTGCAGGCGGGCACCTTGAGGAGAGCTGCCTCTGCTGAGGGAGGTCAGTGCAGAGAAGCCCCGGCAGGGTACAGGTCCCGGGCAGGCAGGAGGCCGCTGCCCCGCAGAGGAGAGAGTCGGTGAAGAGAAGCACCTGCATAGTCACAGGTGGGCAGAAGGACAGCTGCCCTGTTGTGGAGACAAAATTAGGTTTTTATCATCTTCTTTTGGTAGAGAGGGCCTCATCCCTGTGGGTGGGTGGTTTATTCCTTAATCTCCATATCTTCACCTTCAGCCTGTGCTCCTGACACTCTCTGTAGCCCAGAGCGTCTGACCCCTGTCTGGGTGTTGCACTTCTTGACCTGGGCGTTCCCCTTCTACCCCTACGTCCTTGTGTAGTACAGGTTCTTGACCTTGTGGTGTCTCCTCTATTTTAGTCTCTGTTCTTTATCCTCGTCCATCACTAAGATCCATGAGGCAGAAACAAGGAGATGTTCCACTCAATAGACCCTAGAAAGATTTACAATCTACCTGATACTTATAATATCTTTAATGATACATGACAAAAGCAAAAAAGGGGCTTTTTCTCTTTTTTCTGTGGTGAATGGGGTGAATGGGGTTTTCTCAGGGAGGCTGGACATAGAGAAGCAGCTATCCCCAGAAGCTAGGCAACCCCGAAGGGGGACTTTGCTTAGCCAAGTCACCAGAGCAAAATGTCTTTAATAGTTTCCTTCTTTTATTTATTAACCATACCTTTCCTACTGTTAGGGAAGGAGAGTCCTGAATGGGTCACACAGATAGGTTTATGGACTCCAACCCCCACTCCAGACCACCAGTGTTCCAGAACCACAAATCCGATATATGATTATCGAAGAGTGGGTCACTGGGACCTGAGGGTGGAGTTAAGCAGCCAGGCTGGCTATAAAACCAGAGTTGAGCCTTGGGCTCTCTTGTCCTTTGGAGCCATCTCACTTGACTCGGAGCCGGCTCTCAATGCGCCATTGCACAGATCTGGTAGGATATTTGCGGATTTGCATCCTTCTCTTTCCCTTGGTATTATTACTATTTTATTCCCCTTCTTTTGTAAAATAAAACCCGTTAATAACTTTTGTCACATGTGCCTGAACTTGGGACATATTATAAAAAAGTCTCTGAGCGCGCGGGTGAGGGCCCAGTCAGGGAAACCCATTTTATATTAGGGTTGCCCTGTAACACCACCAGAATTAAAAGCCACATTAGGGTTCCCCAGCCCAGGGCTGTCCCCCCACCCACCCAAGTTAATAGATTTTGCACAAGAGCAATTAAAGAAAAATCACTGCCCATGTAATATGTCCAAAAGGAAAAAACTAATTTCAATGGGCTAATACATTTCTGAGAAATCAGTAGTTTCAAAAGCCCTGTCCACCAGGGCAATGTCAAACAGGAAAGGAAAGATGTGTTTTCCCCTTTGACTTGGAAGAAACATAACCACATAAGGGCAAGGATATCTCTTCAACTCCAATTTATCCTTTGGTGGCTTGGGATTACCATCAGTTCTGTCACTGACTAATTATACAGTTGAAGCAGTGATTAACAATTCAAAAAGGGAACAGCACCAGGTTTACTACAAAGGAGATCTGCGTTCAGATGGCTCCAGGGCACCTCCCGGTTCTGGACTGATCAAGGTGTGCAGAGGAGATGACATGGTGGCACAGCATAGAAGGCAGGGGCAAGAATCCAAGGCCAATCCGAGACACTGACAGCCAAGACATCAGCAGCTATGCCTATGTGTGTGACTGCAGGGACCACTGCAGGGAAGTGCGGGTGCTGGGCATGTGAACCAAACCAAAATACTAGGAACAGTCATAGGAAGAATGGCTACTGGGTGCATGATGGGCTGTACTGTGTCCACTCAAAAGTCCTAACCCTTGCTATGCTTCGGTCCTAACCCTTGATACCTAAGAATATGAACTTATTTGCAAATAGCGTCTTTGTAGAAGTCATCAAGTTAAGATGAGACCATTAATGTGGGTCCTTATAAGAGGAAAATGCCACGGGAAGACACAGACACGCAGGGAAAGGCCATGGGGTAACAGAGGCCAAGGTTGGACAGGCGAGGCGGCATCAAGGAGCGCCAAGGACTGGCAGCCCCAACAGAAGCTGGGTGAGGACAGGATTTGATTCCGGGTCCCAGAAGAAGCATGTCCTACTGACACCTTGACTTTGGACTTCTAGCTTCCAGAACTGTGAGGCCATACATCCTTGTCTTTTAAAGTCACCCAGTTTGTGGTACTTCGTTACAGCAGCCTTGAAAACTAATACAGGATGGAAGAAATAGTCTGGGAGGAAGGACCAAGAGGCTATGGGAGGGGCAGGAAAGGGCACTGAGGGCCCGCACGGAGGGGCAGACCCAGGCCTTGAGTGCAGGGCGAGGGCCTAGTACTTCATGACTTGGGCTTCACCACCACCTCCTCCTCCTGTTCTCAACACCCTCTGTGCTGCTGAAAGAACCTAAGCTTTTGGCCCATCTGCTCTGCAGAAGAGAGAGGCTCAAAAGGGGGAAGAGGCCGGGGCTGCTGGCTCCGGTGCCATAGACCTAGGTCGGGTTTCCCACGTAGCATATCACCACATACGTCATCACCCACGGACACCATTGACAGGAGACATGTCATTATCTTATGTACCACAAAGAATGAAAAATGAGATTATTGTACAAGGCACTGCTGATTTTAGATCTATTTGAATAAAAAAAGAGGTAACAGGTATCAGTGGGAGGATCAAACAGGCTTGGGGAAAGGTTGATAAGTTGGAATCAACAGGTTCTTTGCTGCAGGGCTGCTCAGGGCCGCTTGCTCACTCCCTTGTAGGTTGGCCTCTGTGGAGAATCCCTAAGGGAGAGCTATGGAATGTTGCTTTTCACAGACCAGTGTGAGTTCTGGACCCTGACTGAAGAACAGCTGGGGGGACAAAAGGCTAGATTACTAGTGTACCTGGGTTACATGGGCGACCCTCAGGCCTGGAAATGGCTTGTGAAAGAGTGAGGAGAAAGCCCCTGACACCTGGCCCCAGTGGGGGAGCTAGGTGAGGCCAGGCTGCAGGAGGGAAGAGAGGGCTTCTCCTACCTGTAGGTGTGGGCCCCACCCCCAGATCAGGTCTCCAGCCCTCAGAGAAAGGCGAGAGGCAGGCACTGCCACGCCTCTCCCACAGAACTCCATTAATCCTGGAGAGTCCCTGAAGGTGGGTGCAACCCAGGGCTGGGTAAAAGCTGGAGTAAACTATGAAACCAGAGACATCAGAACAAAACCCAGACACACCACAACCTGGTCACTGTGAGGGCCAGAATGTCTTTGGTAGTTATTAAAAAGCCAAAATGGGGGCCTCCTTGGTGGCGCAGTGGGTTAAGCACTGCACTATGAAGCAAACAGCAGCCACTGAAGCACGAGTTCAATTCCCGGCCAGGGAGGGACTCACATGGCACAGCAGACCTCTCCTGCCTCGCCCGCTGCTCCCCTCAGCAGTGTATTTCAGTCGATCTGCCTGTTCTGCTCCCCACTTTGTCTCTGGTGAATCCTCTCACCTCCCAAACACCTTTGGCCTGTACCCCAGGTCTTGTATGCATAAATAAATAATAAATCTTTTAAAAAAAAAAGCCGAACTGTTGTATCTTCGACCTCAAGGGAAACAAAAGGGCGGAGGTGGAGTAGATTTTAAATAGTCAAGGAGGTATAATTTGAGACATGAATGCCAATGTGTATGCGTGAAGCAATCCCAGCCACAGAGCAAACAGAGCTCAGGCCTCCTTTTCGTCTCACTCAGGGCTCCCTGCTGTGGCCAGTCTGCCCCAACAACCTGAGCACTCATCAGGAACATTACCTGCCACAGCACCGCTTCCCGACGTCTGTTCTAGGCTGCACACAGATGCCTGGCTCCCTGCTTTCAGTGAGTCTCCAGGACCGAGAAGAACAGCGGGAGGGCACGTCCTCACATGACCAAGAGAAACTCTCTTTCTCACCATCTCTCCCCCTTTACATGCAGCAGGTGAGCCCCAGCCCCAATGCACAGACAGCTCAGAGTGGGGTTCCTGTGACGGGCCCCCTGGGGCAGACAGACCCAGCCCTGCAAACTGCTAAGTGTGGGTCAGCTGGACAGAACAGCCTCCATTGTCTGGCCAGACTGTGACCTCTCGTCTTTCACTTTGCCAAGTGCCCAAGCTGAAACCACTCTCTGGGGAGAGGGTCTACCATCCTCGGGGAGTGCCCAGCTCCCCACAGAGGGACACAAGCCACGCAGATGCACACCTACATGGTGATTTGTTCTTTTCAACTCTACTTCCTCTTGTTATTTCTCTGCTTTGGGGTTTGCCTTGCTTTAGCATCCAAGAAACTGAATCTCCCCTCTGCATCTGAGAATCACCTAGCCACTAGGATTCGCTATTTGTCTGGGATGCTGATGAAAAGCTTCTCCAAAAAGGAACTCTTTATTTGTCCTTTCATATTGAGACATAAGCACAGTCCACACAGCATCTGTAAGACCCACACATGCTACTCTTTCTTATCAAAAGCCATGAGACAGGCCAATGAGGGCAGGTCAGCCTTGTCCAGCCACAGTATTGCCAGTGCCTGGCACATGATACATGCTCAGGAGACATATGTATGATGGAGTGAGGGACAGATGAGTGAGTGAGGATAGATGGATGATGAATGGGTAGATATATGGATGAATAATGCAAGGATAATGGATGAAGGGAGGGAGGAGAAATGGATAGATGGGTGGATGATGGATGAATGGAGTTGAGAGGGAGGATAGAAGGCTGGATGGAATAATAGATGAATGGCATCCTAAATGAATGAACGAACAAGTGAAAGTTGGAAGGATGGTTACACAGTATTCAGTCCTCTGCTGTGAGACTCACCTGAACCATCAGGAATGGACCTTACAAACGTTGGCAACATCTTGACTGTAGCTGTCGGATTATAATCCCGAGAGAGGCCATTCTTCATCTCCCTCTTGAAACGAGTCATGATATCTAACAGAGTCTCATCAGAGAGCCGCATGGCATACAGATACTTGTCAATCTGGGGAAGGATGAGAAGGAAAGCAAGTCAAGGCTGAGGATAGTGATGTCAGCTCAAGCCTGGCTGGGCAGCACCGGGCAGGGGGAGATGCCCGCCTGCCTGAAATAATCCAGCCCTCTCGGGTATCAGAACACACACATGGCACCTCCTATGATGAAAGATCATTCAATCAATGACAGTCAAGTTTGTCTCCTGGAACAGGCTTATAAGCGCTTTGAGTCCCATCTGTCAATAAACCAGACATCTCCAAGGTCTCCTCCAACCCTGGAGTGTTACCCCTGTAATCCCTAAGATACCTCCACACGATCCCTCCCTGTGACGGGTGGCTGGCTCATCTTCACCTGGTCGGCAGTGTCATGGAGGTTAAGAACAAGGCTTCCAGAGCCTTCCTGATGGCACAGGGGTTAAAGTCTCAGCAATATCAAGCTATCACCAGCCATTGCAGCCTGAGTTCAAGCCCCAGCGAAGGAGCTGACCCACATGGCACAGCAGACCTCTCCTGTTTGCCCGCTTTATCCCTCAGCAGTGTATTTCAGTAGATACACCTGTCCTGCTTCCCACTGTCTCTGGTGGATCCTTGCACCCCGCCCCCCACCACCTCGCACCTCTGGCCTCTATCCCAGTTGTTGGATACATAAATAAATAAAAATATTAAAAAAAAAAAAAAAGAACAAGGCTTCCAGAGCCAGTTGTACCTGGGTTCATCATTTAACAGTTGTGTGAATTTCATTTTCCTCAACTGAGCTGAAATGATGAATAAGACCTAACTCACAGGATGTCATAAGAACAAAAGAAATGGAGAAGCACTTAGAACATAGTCACTCGACAAAGGTCAGCTGGTATTGTCAACATGAGACAGCGGTGCTGGTGGGTTCCCTTGGACATGACTTCAGGGTGACGGAAGAGGTGACTGGAGGGCTGGCACCCTTTAGAGAGCACGAGCTGCGAGCCCAGCATGCACACCGGAAGCCCACAGCCCAGGAGGTACAGGCGCCCGCGGCCGCCATGCCTGTGTGCCAGCGTCCACACTTCCGAGTCAGAGCGCTGTCACACGTCAACCCACCTGTCTGACCTGCTCCTCTTCCTGGGTTCCCATTTCTCGATCTCCCAGGCTCCGAGCCCCCTGTTCCGAAGATGTAAGCACACTCCATACAGCCTCATGGTCTGCGGGTTGCCACCCACTGTTCTTCCTTTGTGGCATCTTTCTATTTATTTGCTCTAGAAGTACTTACTGGGCACCTGCTGCCTGGCTCTGGACTGGACACCCATCCTAATGGCGCCTGTCCTCCTGGAGTTCCCCAGAGGTCTGCCTCACCGTTCATTCTTTCCATCCCTCGTCAGCCCAGACAGTCCTGATCAACAAAGCCCCCAATTTTCCATCTCCAATCTCTCTTCCTTCTAACTCATCCTCTACACGTCCACCTTCTGCAAGTGGACCCGGATCCATTCATCCTCTGCTCCAAGCCTGGCAAACCCCCGCTCCACGTGCAAGAGAGCGCGCGGCCCCACACCCACTGCTCCTGCCCAGGCATCGCTGCTGCCCCTGGCAGGTGTGACGCTCTCCTTCGGAAAAACCCTCCCGGTCAGGGTCAGGGCAGGGACGGGAGGAGCACAAGGGACTGTGGTGATGGTGCACGGGTGAATTGGTGGTGGAAATTCTAAGGGGACGGCACCAAGAAAAGCAAGCAAGCATTGTAAGAAAAATAAATTAATAAAAAGAAAAGAGAATCCCTTCCTGTTCTCCCCAGCTATCCAAATCAGCTAGCCTTCACGGTTCTGATCAAACATTACCTCCTCCCGCAGCGTCCTCTCGGACTGGAGACAACCCCTCCCTCCACACTGACCTCTCAGCCCAGCACCGCCCACATCACAGTTCTGCACCTGTCACCTGGACAGGTTCTGCTCCGTTCCCCTAGAGCTCCCCATGCCTCCCAGCAGCTGCACGCACAAGACAGGCAGACAGGCATATGTCCCCGTGAGGCTGAAGGGGCCTGGACACTGATTAGCCTCTGAGCATGCTCACTTCTCAGGGCGGCTGGAAGTGTCCGGACATGGGGACACCGGAGGCCCCATCCTAGGTCATGTCTGTGCATTTTGATCTCAGGTCTCATGCGCCCTGCGGCCCCGCCTGCCTCCTGCCTGAGAGACATCAGGGCCCTGGAGGAAGTCCTCAACATCCTCTGTAACGGAGACTATCCTGTCCCCACCTCCAATCTTACCTATACAACCACATTTTCCTCTCTTCTGGGGAGAAGAAATAAAGCAATGCAAAGAAGGGCATACAGAAACCACCAAAAGCTGAAACAGAAATTGCCTGAATTGTGGCCCTAGGAGGAGACATTTTGTTCTTACCCCAAAGGTGCTTGGATGAAGGACCAAGGTGGGAGGGCAGGGCCAAACAGAACTGTTGTTCAGCTAGACAGGCAGAAGCTTCTAGAAAAGGCAGGGCTGCACAGAGCTCTACAGCCATCCCAGTTCATGGTGCAGCTCAGCACAGGGGCCCTGATACGAGAATCCTGACACTTTAGGGTAGTTAAGTCAAACCCAAATAAAGCCTTGAAGTTCAAAGGAGAGAGCGGGCTGGTGCATCAGAGACAAGCTGGTCCCCAAATCTGTATAAAGGGCAGGCTTCCTCCCTCTGGTTCAGGTTCACAAGTGACATGTGGTACAGCTCTCAAAAGAGGTGTGGAAACTGGGGCCAAAAAAGACACTACTTAGAACTGAACTGAAGGGCTAGAGCTGAAACTGAGGCCCCCTAGCTCTCACCTGAACGAGGACACGCCAAGGGAAGCCTTTCCCTCTGGTCCTCGGGCTCTCAGGAGGAGCGTGAGAACCAGTGTAGATCCTGGGGCTGGGGCTACACAGGCCAGGGAGAAGTCACCTCCACTGGAACCCAGAATGCCTGGCCAGGGAGCACCTGGTGCACGACTCAGCAGGTCCACACTATGTAGACTGTGGCCCTTTAGCTGGCAGGAGAAGCAGACAACAGCAGATTATGCCCACTGGCCCAGAGCGCCCAGCACCGGGATGAACAAGGGCCTCTTTGTCCTCGTTCAGACCAGACCTGCTCGCTGGGTTCCCTGTCCGGAGAAAGACTGTGAATGGTCAGTGTGTGGATGGAGGTAGGAACCAACAGCAGGAAAGTCATTCCCACCTGCTTGCCCCAGATCTCAGGGTGGCTTCACTCTGCAAGAAGGTGGGGCCAGAAGCTTTGGGGGAAAGCTGAGGGCCACGGACCTGGAAAAGGCCAACTCTTGGTATTTGGGGGGTTGGTCAAAGCCAGTAGCCCTTCCGACTTTTCCGTTTCTGCTCTCCTCTCCACAGTATCTCCATGTCTCTTCCTCTCCGATCTCACGCTCACATCCACAATCCTCCTGCTCTTAGGACACTGCCTCCCAGCTGAGGCTGCTTCACTGCTCTGGCCCGTCGCTGGTGCCCCAAGAATCCCTCCTGTCCCTCCAGCCTCCAGCCCCACATTTTGGTAATAGGGGGCATGACACAGCACAGCCCCTCTCCGGCAGCTTCAAGTCGCTGGCCTCCACTTCTGGAATGTCTGTCAGAGGAGGGAGGCTCTCAGGCGCAGGGGCGGGAACCCTAACTGCTCACTCTCACCCTTGGTGTCTGACTTGAGCATGCAGGACACCGGTGGGGCTATGAGGGAAACGCGGAGCCCACACACCACGCTGGTCCCGAAGGTCCTAGCAGAGACCGATGAGGCCCCAGCCTGGTCTTCCCTTCCCAAAGGGAAAAGCACTTCTCAAGAGAACGAGAGCAAGTCAGCTGCAGGTGTGGGTGACCTAATACTGTGCAAATACTTGTCTGGCAGGGTCCGTCTGGCAGACCCAGAGGGTCTGGAAACCCTCAGCAGCTCCAGAAGTTGGAAAGCAGGACAGGCAGGAGACACTACCTGGCCAAGCCCCCTGCCCAAGGCCATTCAGCTAATGAAAGAAGCCAGCAGCCCCGCACAGGGTTAAACTCACAGAGGATTCTGCGCCGACCTCTGGCTCCCAACACAACACACAAAAACCAATTCAAGACTGGACATGCCCAAGTGACCAGGCCGGTCGTGGCGGGAGACACCGTAACCGCTGGTGACCCCAGCATTTGACCCACGGTGGAAGGGGACACAGCATGGAAAATTTCCACTCCCTCTCGCTTGGCTACTTTCCTGTGAGGATCAAGACAAAGGCAGAGCAGGAAGTGTGACCAAAGGTGCCAGTGCAGGCCTTTCAGATGAGCCTTTCAAGCGAGATACTTCACTTGCAAAGGAAATCCCCGGGAGCTGGCAGTGAGCAGTTACAGACGACTCTTGCTTAAGGCAGAGCAGAGATTTCAACATCAGATTCACTTCTCCTTTTTAACCAGACTGACTCAGGAGAGAACGGTTCCTGGGTGAGGATTACTATTTTTTAAGAATAGCTCACTTTGCAGCGGGCTCTTGCAGAGGTGCTTTGCATACATTTCCCAGTGCGCGGCACAGAAAGCTGAAATGAGCTCACGGAGAACGTGCCACAGGAGCATCCCGTTAGTTCCCTTTCTCCAGGCACAACGACCCAGCAGAGGAGTCAGGAAAGAGATCATTATTCGCCATTTCATACAGGAAACTGAGACCCATGACTCATGCAAAGTCACACTGTTTATAAGTAGCAACTGATTCCAGAGGCCATGTCTTCTAACCCTCATTTTGGGTTTCTCCTTAAGCACTGTCGTTCATCCTCACTTGGTGAGAGGAACACGGGGGGCTGGATCGAGAGAACTGGGTTCAAATATATGAGGTACTATTTATTAGCTGTGTGTCTTGGGGTCAGTTACTTAACCTCTCTGAGTCTTGCTTTCCTCCCTGGGAAGATCGGTATAAGACTTTCACGTCACAGAGCTATTGGGAGCATTTCAATAACATGCCAAGAACAAAGGAAGCATCAAATACCATCTCCCACCCTCCCAGCCACATGGTGGGAAGACACAGTACACCATCTCCCTCACTTTGTCTCATAATCTCAAGTCCCTAATCCTTTTATCAAAAAAAAAAATCATAAAAATGCATTGATTATCAAATGCCACTGACCCCTTTTATAGAAGAGAAAAATAAAGGTAGTGGCAATATGCCCAAAATCTTGACAAATGAGATTCTGGCAAAAGTCCTCTGGGAGGGAAAAAAAAAAAGTACATTATAGTAACAGTAAGTAATATACACTTATTATTTTTAAAAATCCCAATAACCCATACACGTATAAAAGTAAAAGTCAGAGTTCTTCCCCCAAGCTTCATAGATCCTGCTGTTAGAGCTTTATGCTCGAGGTGGCCTTCCACATACACGGACTCTCAGACTGGTTTTCAAGCTCATTTTACAAAAGTGGAATCCTATCATAACACCAGGCTCCTTTGGAATCTTAGCCCCCCTTTCTATTTCCTCTGGCAATGGCCTAAAAGATTCACACTAACGAGTGCACTTCGGATTTCCTGAGGATCCTGCCTGGCATGATGCGGTAGTGTAGACGGCCGTGTTTGACTCCAGCTTTGCCTCCTTGGAGCCTCAGTCTTTGCCTGTCATGTGGTATGCTCACATCGCCCATCTAAAAGGCTCTCTGCTTTGCACATCTCTTCACATGCTGGTCCCTAAATCAACCGATCTAGAAAAACCAGGAAGGCGTCTCCACTTCAGGTGCCCTGAGGAAAAACCAGAGTTCACAGAGGTTCCTCAAATGGCCAAGGTGACCCACTGGTCAGCAAGAGAAGGGAGGTGGATGCTGGCTCCTTGATTCCTGGTCCTGAGTTCCTTCCTCTGAACCGTCCGTGCTCAACCCAGGGGGAACCCAGGCCAGGGGCTTCCTGGGGCAGGCAGATGTGGGAACAAGGGCAGCATTAATGGCGCAGCTGCCAAAGCTCCAACAGCTCCAGAAGCAGCACAGCGCTCTTGCCTTGCAGAAGCAAACCACTCAGCTGCGAAGTGCCCCTTCTCCCTCCACTACCACAATCTGTCTGATCTGCTCATGTCCCCTTTCACACAATCCCAGGAAGGAAACAAAAGCCATAGCTAACCCAAAGGTGTGGGGCCAATGAGACCCTGCACTGTGGTACATGCCAGCCTGACCCCCCTGTCCCTCGGCAGGGTCCTGACCCTCTCCCTGCCTGCCCCCTGCTCGGGCTGCCCGGCCCCACCTCGATGCTGCAGGTGGCAGCCTGAGGAACCTACACGTCTGTCCTGCTCTTGGCAGCTGGTCCCTGAGCAGGAAGGGAGCTGGCCACAAGGAGAGAGAGTGTGACCTTGTGGGCTCCCTACAGGAACCATCTACTCCCAGCACCCTTCTGCCTGCCTCCCCTCAGTCAGCCCAGGGTCTGGCGGTGGTTCTCCTCCCAGATCCACCATCTGTTCTGCTTGCTTGGCCCGCAAATGGCTTCGTGGTGCCCTGCACCTTCTTTCGCCCAAACTCACCTTCTCCACAGGGCATGCCATGATCCGGCCCGCCCAACACCCGCTGCTCCTCTCCTCAGCATTCCCTCGGCCGTCAGTGCACACCACGTAGGAATTAATCTGCCCTGGTGGGTATGTCGCAGCCAAGAGTCTTTCCCTGGCGCTGCAGCCACATGTGCACGGTCTGAGACTCCAGCTAGACCAGCAGTGCCCAGGGTACGAGGACCATGCTTTCCAGACCTTTGTGTGCCCCCCAAAGTCCTTGGGGTGGCTTCCTGGCTAGACTGGGTGGCTGTTCTGCTGGGCGGGAAGGTCTCTGGTGACGCCTAAGCCGGAGGTCTCAGAAGGGTTTGCTGGCTCAGATAAGGCCTGGAGGCTCCTCTTCCCCTGAAAGGCCCAGCCCTTCTCTTGCAGCCCCAGCCCCTCACTGGAGCCTCACGGTGACCTGTGTGGGGCCAACGGTCTCCCTGAGGTATAGAACATTCCAGATGCTCTCTAAGACCCTCTTCCATTCACAACATCTGCATCAACCCAAAAGCCCATAGGTAACCAAGTGTTCTCCCGCTGCTATCCAAGCTTCCCAGAGACTGCTGAATACGTGGATATTACCAGAAAAGTGTGGCTGGGACAATAAATTCCACTCTAGAGTCTCCTTAGAGAAGGATGTGTGTGCAAATATCTTAAAGCAAAAAAGCATCCCTTCCGCATGTTAAAACACTGTGAGAGGAGGTGCCCCCCTCCCCCCCAGCCCAGTCTTTTTCAAGGCTCAGACATAGCTGGTGCCGCATCTATCATTTTATTTATGTTTGTAAACTGTTGGCTCCATTCCAATGAGCACAGAGCAAATGCCTACTAAGCGCCATGGACTGTTCATGCCACACACACTTCTATTTACTCACAACAAATTAGGAGGAAAAAAGGGCTTGCCCTTCTTGATGAGGAAACTGGGGCTCCAGGACTGGGGATGTAACAGGAGGTGTGGGGACCTGATCCAATACGCATCGGTGTGTGTGCATGTGTGTGTCTGTGTTGGTGTGTGCGTGCCATAAACCCCATGTTACACATGAAGTATCCAGGCCACACAGTCAAGTGAAAGAACTCAGGCCCCCAACTCCCAGGGCTGCTCTAGTTTAAGGCTCCAAACTGGGCCCGCCTCCTTCACCCCACACTTCTCCTGCTAGGAGGATGATGTAAGGCTTTAAGGGCATAGCGAAGGACCTCCTGGTGACCTTGGCACCCACTCATTGCTGTTTCCGGGCTGGTGGGAGAGACCAAGCCCTTGCAAGGGTGAGAACAAAGCTGTCGCACTGAACCAGCTAAAAATAAAAGAGGCACCAGTCCTTCAAAGGAAATAGAAGGGGCCTGGAATGTGGCAGGGCAAGAACAACAAGCTTAATGCTCAACCTCCTTTGGTCTCATGGTAGATGGCTTGGGCCGGGCCAGCCTTCACCTCCAGAGTTACAGTGTCCCGGTTCCTCCAGACAAGAGGGAAGAGAGGATCCAACTGCAGGCAGTTTTGCTTTCGCTACGAGCAGACCAGACCCCAGCGCCATGCTTTGCAAAGGTAGCAGCGGAGGAAATCTAAAGACCCTTGGCCCTCCTCCAGCTACGCCAACTCCCTCTCTGACCTTGGGCAGGTCACTTCCATCTCTGTTTTTTTTATCAGTAAAACAGCAATAATGAAAACTGCCCGCTTGCTCCGGGGATCCCTCAGAACACAGGCTTTTCAGAATCCATGGCTACAGCAGCAGAACGGTGCTAGGACCCCCGCCCCAGCTCAGGGCTCTGGCCACCTGCCCAAGCCAGAAAACTGCACTCCGGCCTCTCCAGGTGCCTACAGATGTCTTCTGGGTAAAAAACAATGCCAACACCTGGCATCAGTACAGGTCTGTGCTTCCCAAGTATCTCCACATCCATTCTCTCACTGGATAAATGGGCAGGTAGTAAGGCAGCCTTCAGCTAGCCCACCTTATTATAGGTAAGAAACCTGAGGCCCAGAGAGCTTACAGCCTCCCTGCTCATGCTGGAGGGGTTCCTTAGAGATAAAAGATTCCAGGGGCCGCCCTGGTGGCACAAGGGGTTAACATTGCACTATGAAACATCTGCAGCCACTGTAGCATGAGTTCGATCCCCAGCCAGAGAGGGGACCCACATGGCGCAGCAGACCTCTCCTGCCTCGCCTGCTACTCCTTTCAGCAGTGCATTTCAGTAGATCCACCTGTTCTGTTCCCTACTCTGTCTCTGGTGAATCCTCTCATCCCCCCCATACCTCTGGCCTGTACTCCAGTTCTTGTAAACAAATCTTTTAACAAAAGAGAGAGGAAAAAAAAGATTCCAGCCTCCTGGTCTTATATCAATAGATAATGGCAACTGAGACCCCAGGACTCATAGGCACCCACTGCTCTAAGTGTAAAAGTGCCTCTGTCCAAACTTCTTAGCCATAAAATTCACTGTCCAGCAGAGTGCTGTCCAACAGAAACACAACACAAGCCACACACACATACAATTTTAAATTTTCTAGTAGCCATTTTCATCTTCTAACATTTTATTTAACCCATAGCCAAAATATTATTCCCACATGTCATCAATATTTTAAAGTTATAAATACTTTAATAGAATATACATATAAATTTTTTTTCATATAAATTTTTTTTGTTACACAAAGTCTTCGAAATCCTGCATGTATTTTATGCTGAACAGTGTATCCTCAAATCAGATGTATCACATTTCAAGCACTCAACAGCTACACAGGTCTGGAGGCTCCTGTTCTAGAGAGTTCAGTTCTAGTCCAGTCAGACCCCCAAGACAGGAACCTGGGGTGTGGGGGGCCGCGGCAACACTCTGCTTTGAAAGTCTGAAGCCTGGACCGTGGTGGTCCTGGCTCTGCTGCCCACTAGCATCGAGCAGACCTGCCTCCCTGAGCCAGTCGTAGCTACTGCCTTCTGGCCACCAAGATCGCATCCACCAAGAACCTACTGGCCACGTATGTAAGATACAGGAAGAAACACCTCCCTCCAAGCTTGCTGGAAGAACTCAACTAAATCAGCCATGTGAAAGTGTTTGGTAAGTGGAACAGAACTTTGCAAAGGTGAGGCGGTGCCTCTACTGCAGCAGCGGCCTGGGGTCTCCACTCCACTCACCCAGACCACACAGAGTCCTGGAGGGTCGGGATGTCAGGTGGAATAACAGGTTGAAGGCAACAAAACCTGCCTCCCATTTTCTTTTAAATGCAAACAAGAATGGGGGGAAGGGAACAAAAGGAAAAGATACAAATAGAAATTTGAAAAGCAGGGAAAATCCCTAACATTTCACTGAATTTATGTAACTGGGCCAATTTCTTTCCCAACTGGAGGAAACTGGCCCGCACTGGACTGTTTAGGGGCAGTGGTGGGGAGGGTTGGAGAGAGGCAGACAAAAGCCAGGATGCTGGTGTTAGGCAGAATGGGAAACCTGGTGGGTTCTGCACCCAGTTCTTCTCTTTCCCTACTCTTAGATGTTTCCCTTCTTGGATGTTCCCCTAAACAACAAAATGAGAGCTGGGTGTGGTGTAACAGACACATTACAGGTGTCTGAGTCAAGGGATGTGGCAGCGTCCGGACCCTACCACTAAAAGCCTATGCGGTCCTTGGCAAGTGCTGCATTGCTTGGGGCCTCAATTTATGCTCATTTCTAAGTGGAGAGCATGCCTTTCTCAAGGTGGATAAGAGCAGGGGTTCTCCCAGAAATTCCACTCCTACACACAGAGAACCAAGAGAAACCAAGCATATACCCACAAAGGGAAAATGTGAACACAAATGTTGGTAGCATCATCTTTCATGACAACCCCAAAGTGGAAACAGCTAAAATGATCATCAACTGACATGCACAAAAAAAAGCAACAGATACACCAGAATGTTATTCAACAACAGAAAGGAGTAACTTACTGACACATGCTATGGCGTGAATGAACCTTGAAAACATTATGCTAAGTGAGAGAAATCAGACACAAAAGCCCATAATCTATGTGATAAAATAGGTTGCATAAAATAGGTGCATAAAAAGAGATAGTGCATGCCAGGGGCTGGGTGGAGGGAAGAGTGAGAAGTGACTGCTTATTTGGTATGGGTTTCTTTTTTGAGATGATGCAAATGTTCTAGAATCAAGGTGCTACTGATGCTTGGATAACCCTGTGAATGCACTAGAAAGTCACCGAACTGTACACTTTAAGGTGGTGAGTTTTATGGTACATAAATTATATCTCAATTTAAAAATAAAACACAAGGACTCTGCCTTCGACTGGATGGGTCTGACTGACAGCTCTTCTGTTTGCTGTCTGGGCATCAGGGTCCTCTTGCGGCAGTGACGCGCTGACAGTGCCCACCTCCCAGGAACACTGAGGGGGTTACACAAGAGCGAATGTAATGCCTTCATCTGAACCTGGCTGTTAACTGTGACAGGCATTACATGTTGGTTTCAACTAGCATTATGCTTCTAGTGATTAAACAAGACCTGCATTAGGAAAAAGACAGGCCCTTGAGGGCATTCACGCCCCCCTCCCCTTCAGTCACCCTCTGGCGCCCAGGTCTACCAGCCGGTTATCAAGCACAGAATCAGAGCAGATGACTGTGAGCCGACATTTTCTGCTTGGCACAGGGACCGCTGGCTCGGCTCTGCTTGCAAAGGGCTGGGCTGCAGACTTCACATCTCAACTTCCCTGTCATGGGGGCACTGCCACCCTCTCCTTTTACAGCAGATAGTGTGAGAGAGGCTACTAGCTCAAGTTTTCTCTAACAGAGCTGGGCATGTTTAGGGAACTGATAAGCCAGCCTGCCAGAGTCAGATCCACCCAGGAAGAGAGAGGGCGTAAGGACAGAACACGTGCGAGTCTTAATTCCCAGAAAAGGTTAACGAATTCCCTCTCCAGCACAAGGCACCACAGAGAATCCTCGTAAGACTGTCTCTGCATCTGTCCCCCCTTCCCCCACCCCCACTGTGCAAATGTTGCAGCAGCAGCAGCCGTGGGCTCCCTCCAATGCTGGCAATAAGAGCTGTCAACTTCACTCAGTGACACTTGGCAGGGAGGGCTCAGCTAGGTAAGGTAAACTACGAAATGCCTCATTTAAAACTAAACACTGTTGCTGTAGTGGAAATGGAAATGACTAAGAAGAAACAGATTCTTTGAGAATTATTTAAAAATTTTCAAGGTTTGACTGTACCAAAGGAAGCATCAAAAATAGGAACCGACACACACTTCTGACGGGACTGTGAGCCACCGTGGCCAGGGAGGATGGCCCTCGGGAAAAATACTGACAAGGGGAATCCGCCCAGCGATTCCTGCGCTAGAAACCCAGCATAAAGTCCAAAGACGAGCCTGAGAAGGTTCCCTGCTGCACTGCCTTTAATTTGAAAAATCAGAAATCCAAATGATCATCAAAAGAATATAAAAATTAACTGTGGTATATTTCCACAATGTAAAAGCGGTTAAAAGGAAACAGGTACCAACTAGGGAAAATCCTTGACAGAGACAGAAAACTGATGAAGAATGCATCCAGAACAGCACCACTTATAAAAGCTTAACGCCATATAAAGTAATGCTGTCTATCATTTACAAGGCATGACATGTAATAAAAGTATAAAACCATGCATGGAAATGATAAACACCAAATCCAGGACAGAGGTTAGGAACTGGGAATGAAGTGCATCCAGCACAGAAGGGGTAGCAATTGTGTTTGTAATAGAATTGCAGTTGTGTCTGTTATTTCTCAAGTCCAGTCTTAGATACACAGGTGTTTGTGATGTCCACCTCAATACTTTTTATGCACCTCAGATTACCTCATAATAAAAAATTGACTCATGTAAATTGATTTGTGGGGAGACAGAGTTAAAAATACAGATGCAAGGTAAATCATTAAAACCAACAAAGATGGGTTTTTCTTCCGGAGGAAAGAAACAGAGAGGGCAAGAATAACCCTCCGGATTCCATGCCAGATTTTCTTAAGACCTTAGGAAAGTCACAGAGCTCCTCTGGGTCCCCAGTCCCTGTTTCTAAATGGGGAATGAAGCCTCAGTCTAAGCACTAAGTGAGGCAGTAGGATGCCCAGGGGAGGAGCTGCTCTGGGAGGTCAGGAATAACAGTGCCTGTCCCCACAGCCTCACTGAGGCTTAGGAAAGATCACACACACACACATGCACGGTTGTATGTTTGTGTGTACTATTAGATTGTTAGGTAGATAGACAGACAGACAGACAGACAGACAGACAGATAGATAGATAGATAGATAGATAGATAGATAGATAGATAGATAGATAGATAGATAGATAGATAGACAGACAGATAAACTGATAGCTAACAGATAAGTAGGCAGATCCCACATACACAAACAAAATTGATGGGATATCCATTAAGTGTTTGGGGACTTAAAAAAAAACATTAAAAAGAAAAAAAATCAATGAACTAATTAAAAAGAGAAAAGTCAAACTCCATCTTGGTAAGTCTCCATTCGACTCTCCCTGACAAGGTTTCTAAGTATATTTCCATTTGTACCTCTCGAGCCTGGTCTGCAGCAATCCCCAAGCAAGTGAGTTCCCGCCCGCGATCCTACCACTGCATGCTCTCACAGCCTCTGTGCTTTGCACTTACCATGAAACAGGAAATGATGCTCCATGAAAAGAAGGACTATTTCTGCCTTGTTTCTCATTTTTAGCTGTCACCCCAGTCTAGCGTCTAATAAAGCACCGTGATGTACCTGGCACATAATAAAGGACTCAAACACTTTCTGAAGAAACCACTGAGTCTCCATGATGGCACGGACTCTAAAGGTCCTCAGATGAATAAGCAGGTGCCAGCAGTCTGGCCTGTACTGTTCCCAGCTGTGGGGCACGTGGCTGCCCTCTGCCCAGCGCCTCCTGCAGCGCAGCCTCCGCGGGCCTGCTCAGAGCTGACTCCAGGGGCTAATTCACCAGGCAGGAATCCACGACTGCACACACGAGGAGACAGTCCCAGTCACGCCGAATCAGTCCTCAGGATAAAGCTGCACGAGGCTTCTCCAGAAAACAGCAGGATGGTGGGAGGACATCAAGGAGGCCAGATGTGAAATGCGCCACACCCACCCACTTTCCCAGTTTATTCCCTCACGACAGTCCCAAATTATCCAAATTATCGAGCCAACAGAAGTGCTGAGCTTCTCTTGGAGAGAACTCCCAGGAACACCCAGAGCAAAAGGGACCGGGATAATGAAATGAAGAGTCACAAGGAATGAGGCCGCTGGGCAGGGCACACTTGTCTGCTCACCACGGCCTCACAGGCATGCCCACCCGAAGCATATGCACCGGCATTTCTGACAAGCCTGCAAATCCATCCTAAAACCCATCCTGACAACCCTGCAGGAAAAGGAAGTCCCGTCTTTCTTGGAGGCAAGTTCAGACCCTCTGGACCCAATCTCCTTTCCTGAAGAAACAGTGCCCTGTGCAGCCCTTCACCCTCCTGCAGGTTCTGAGCGGGCAAACTGAGCCGGTGACAGGCATGTTAAAAGTCACTTGGAGGTCAAAGGACCCAGCCTGTAGCTGCAGACTGAACAGATACCTGGGATTCTGCTGAATGGGATCTTTCACAAGCACACATGTGCCTCCCTTTCCTCCCCCAAACACCACAAGAACCAAAGGAGAATATGTTATGCTTAGTTCAGTCTAATGCCAGGGCACCCTTTTAAATTAACAGTGCCCTATTAATCAAAATTATGCAGACATAGTCAGGAAAACAGAGTTTCATGCCAGAAATCTAGACACTTGACCTACTTCAACTTAGAATATATTTATGAGGTTGAATTACCAACATGTCTCATAGGCAACGAGGAGAGAAATTATGCTTTTTCATGATCACTTTTACATCCTGGGCAACCCAAAAAACCTCCCCTGGCACCACCCCCTCTTCTCTCTTCCTACCCCCAGGCCAGAGGATGGAGGAGAGATAGTTGGGGGTGACCAGGGCTGTACAGAGAACCCTGGAAGCTGCCTAGGCTGGAGGGCTGAATCATCATGGCTGCCCATGCAGGGAGGTCGGGGGTGTACTGTCCTCACAACTGGGCCCCAGCCAAGTAGCAGGTAGGGCCCCACCCCTAAAGGAAAAGCAGGACTTAAGAGTCCTGCATCCCTACCGCACCTTTCCCAAGCTAGTGGTGGGTTGAAGGGCTGATCTCTAATAACTCCTGAGTCCCAAGAGAACAGATGTAGTCTGTGCAGGTGAGGGCAGGGAAAGCTCACTAGGTCATGGGAACAAGCACCCTCAGGAGGCCCAGGAAGCTTCCCAGAGCCACACCCATGGACGGCAGAGGCACTAGCCCATCATGCAGCCAAGGGGATCCCCTGGCAGAACGCAGGTATTCCCTCCCATAGCAAAGCAACTAAGAAGTTCCCAGTAAGTTGCAAGAAAGTCATCTTGCTTTAAAGAAACTCCTGACAGACCATACTATCTGGTGGAAGATCTGACCTCAAGACCCTCCTCCAGCAAGGTTCTAAGACCAGAAGAAGGTGGGGAGGGAATGTAGAACTCCAATCTCAGAGGAGGAGGGAGAGACTTAAGGATCAATTGATTCAAAAGACAGATACTTCTGAATGAGGTACCAACAGGAACCTGGCAGGCAGACTGTGAACAGTCAGGTATGTCAGTCAACCGAGGCAAGTGGAGGGTTCTGGGGCCACACTAGACACAGCATGCCTGAGAAAACAGGTTGCACTGCACACAGTCCAAACCTCAGCCCAATTCAGCCCCTGGAGACCCAGGGTCCCTACTCCAGTAGTCTGCCGTGAGCAATAAGGGGGTACCACATGCAGGCTGAGAACAGGGAACTCATCCAGACCTTACCTTTCCCACTGTGAAGTGGGAGGAACATTGGTGATGTACACCAGCAAGGAAAATGCATGAAATGCAAGAGTGGCACGCACCGCTCCCTGAGCTCAGTGGCCAAAAGCAAGCTCCAGGATGTTCCACAAGAGCCCAACAGACAACGCCAGAGTCACTGTCACTGAAACCCTGGAGACACCCTGGCAGATTCCCAGGCCCGTCTCCCAGCTCCCCTACTCTGCTTCTCCCCTCAGCACAGGATCAAGGACCCCAGCAGCAGCCCAGGGTCTTTGTCTCAGCATCCCAACCCTCAGCTGGAGAAGCCTCAATCAAGTTCTCAATGGAGGGCAGCAGAGATCTGGGTCCCACCCTGGCTCTGGTGCAAGTCGGGGATGACCTTGATGAGGTTGTTGCCCTCAGCAGACCTGTTTCCTACTATGCTAGAGGAGGGGAGTTTATATTAGGTGGAGGCAGAGAACAGAACATCCTGTGGCTTGCAGGGCACAAAATCCAGACCCTGGCGCCTGCCTCTCACCTGTAGGCAACACTCCCTTGTTTGAATTCCAAAGTCAGGCTGACTGCTAGTTCGTTCCAGTTACCTCTGCAATAACCAATTTTCTGCAGCAACAACATCTCTCCTTTGGGGTGTGGGTGGGTCAATGGCCTATGCAAGGCGGGGCAGTGATAAAATGGGCATCTTTCCTTAGGCCTAGACTGTTTCTTAAAAAACATAGTGGCAAAGCTGGCTTCCAGGAGAGATACACCTTTAAGACCTGCCACCTGGCAGATGGTAAAGGCAACAGCACCCCAGGGTAGGGAGATGCACCCCCGTGCGAGTACACACACGTTACATGCATGCACGTCAAGGTCTCCTTCCGACTCCAATGACCAGTCTCTTATTTGAGCTACTGGGCTAACTGGAAATTACAGTTAAGCGATGGTCACGTAGAGGAATAAAAAATTCCATTCAGACATGCCGCCCAGACCTGAGGCCTATGAGCAAAGTTTCCGGCGGCCTCTGGGCCCCTCCCCGTTCCGGGAAGCCGAGAGGGTCACCCCGTCCTCAGATTAAGGACTTCAGATTAACGAGCAGCCGCAACAGCTGAGAGCCCGAGTGAGCATTTCTCCAGACACCCGACGCCCTCCGCTGGGAACCCCAAATATGGGATGCCTGGCCTCAAGCCAGCACTAGCGCCGGCTGCGCGCTCACCACCCAGCATCCCTGCGATCACTCCTCCGCCCACTGCGCTCGGACCCTTCCAAAATGGCCCTGCGGTCCCCCGACCACCACCTCCCCACTTGACCCGGGGGCCCATCTGACATCCACAACCCGTCTCAAGGACACTGCAACCACAGCCTCGTCTGGGGGTCTTCCACCGCCTCTAAACGCGAACACACACACTCCGACAACGCAGGGAGAACCAAAGGGCGCAGCCTTCCCCCAGCACCAGCAGTCCAATAACTGCCGGCCTCTGGGCTTCTGGGCGCGGGAGGATGGAGACCGCGGCGGCGAGCGGATGCCGGCAAGGAAAGCCGCGGCCGGAGGCGGCGCGGGCGGGCTCACCTTTTTGACTTGGTCATCCTTCAGCTCGGTGAAGTAATAGGCCAAGAGCTGTGCGGCAATCATGCTGGCGGTCGGGGGCGCGGGGCTGCAGTCGCGCGGCCGGCGTCGACACTCGCAGCCTGGACTAGCAGTGGTCCCCGGGCGGCTGCTCCCCGACTCCTCCTCCCCCTCCCGCGGCTCCTCCCCCAAGGCCCGGGGCGCGGCGGCGGCTCGCGCGCTCCCGTCTCCGCGCTCGCGTCCCCGGGAGGGTGACAGCCGCCGGTCGGCCCAACTCCTCCGCGCCCATTGGCTGGCGCGCGCCTCTGCAGCGCCGGGCGGTGGCGTCGGGCCGGAGAGGGGCGGGGGTCCGGCGGCCGCTCCCTGCCGCGCCGGAAAGGGGGCGGGCGACGCTGCAAAACCCCACAGTGTCCGCCGCCTCCCTGCACGTCCCCCACGTAGGGAGACGCGGCGGGGCGGGAGGCTTCTCCCCGCACGCACGATCGCGCGTGGCGCCGGCGGGGCAGCGACGGGTGCGGGGGCGCTGCGCCCGCGTGGGCTCGCTGCGGGTAGGGACGGCCTGCAGTGGAGGGGGCGGTCCCCTTCCTTGGAAATTAGGGTTCGCCTTCGGGTGTTCGGTAGATGGGGAGACGCGGGGAGGGGGGGTGCAGAAATGGGCGTGGAAAGCGAGCTGGGCCTAAGCCGGCGGAAGCGGGAGCGCGAGGCGACGTTGTCCGGGCACCCGCCCGGCTGCCCGCCCGTGGTCTCGGAGCTAGGGACCGAGCACCCCACCTTGGTCCTCATCGGCAGTGCGTCATCCTCACCCGGCCAGCCCGCCCAGCCTATACAGAGCTTCTGCTGGCGGATCTGTATTGCCAAATCAAGAGCGGCGCCCCACTACGCTCGCCCCTGACTTCCCCGATCTTGGGATTCTCCCGGAGGGCGGACGCCGGTTGTGCCGGACTTGGGCCACTGTCCTGGCTTGTCGCCGCCGCCACCACCATCCGCCCACCCCCGGCTTCCTCTTTCTTTTTCTTCAGGCTCGCTGGAGTGTGGGGGACAGTTGAGGCGCCTTTCCTAGGTGCCATCTTTTTCACTTCCCCAGGAAGTTAGCTGGGCTGGGAGGAATCCCTGGAAAAACTTCAGTTTCAAGGGGGGTTGGGGGGGTTCGGGACGAGAGGTGGAAGGTGGCGCTGGATCTGAGGTGTTTGTGCTACTACTACGACTGAAAGCAACCACAGGATTTTTAGATTAATTGCTCTGGGATTGCTCTGGATGCCAACACCACCAGGAGCTTTCCTGCCTTGCTGTCCTGATTCAACAGGTAATGAGTTGAGGCTCTGGGAACCCCTCTTGCCGGACTTTATACAACCAGGAAGTTGTAGATCCAGCATTAGGTCTTGAGTCAATGTGTTTCAAAGTCAGTGCTCACCCCTGGGGTTTGCTACCTTCCTCGGTGAAGCCCCCTCTTCCTAGATAAGCCATAGTCAGCTGGCAGAGTCTTACCTCTACCCCAGCCCTGGGTCCTGGGGCCCCTGGCCAGGCCAGGCCTAGCCCAGGTACAGTGGAATGGAGGAGACGACTTAGAAGAGGAACTCATGCTGCCTTGTGAGCCCAGAGCCCTCAGTCCAGAGCACAGCTCACACCCCCAGGCTTTATGGCTTCGGCAGCCATAGCTGCTCCTTGGAGCCTGCTTCCTCATCCATAACTGGGAAATACTAACCCCCAGCCCATCCCACCCCCCTTGACTGTTGTGGAATACAGGAAATAAAGTACTTGCTTATAATATACTTAACAAATGGTAGGTATAACTATCATAAGATTGACTAGAATGCCAATAAGGTTTAAGCTTCAGGGCTTCTCTCTTGCGTTCCCCCAGGATAAGCCCTAAGAGGCTCTAGCAAGGTTAAAATTGTAATTTTGAATTATTTTCCAAAGAAGCTGTTTAAGATTCAAACCAAACTCCATAAGACTAGGATATAAAAGCATTATAAACCAGGAACAGAGAGGTTTTCCCTCATCACCACCCTCACTAGTTGCATGCCATAAAGCAAACTGGGTGAATGAGAACAAGATGATTGTTCTCAAGTGCCATCTGAGTCCTGCAAATGTGGTTCTGCTAGACTCAAGCGGGCTAGAAGCTTCTGTGCATCCAGAAATGTTTGCTCTGTCTCCCACACTTAGCATAGGGCTAGCACTCAAAATGGACCGAGCCCAGTGCAGTGACCTGGAGCAAATCCCTTCACACTGCCCATGGGCCACCACCCCCATCACTGCCCAGCTACAACCAAGATCTTTTATCTCAGCTGGAGCCAGGAAGAAACTGAACCTCCCAATGGCCAGACTACCCTAGCAGGGAGGTTACCAGGGCTTTCTCTGCCCTGGTCTTTGCGAAAGAAACTGCTTCTCAAGGAAGCTCGCAGCTCTCCATCCCTTGAAGACTGCCAGGCCCTAAGACCCATCAATATTTCTTGGGAACTATCTCCAGGCCTGCTGCATTATCTCTTCCCAAACCCCAGACCTCCCCATCTCATGCCATAAATATTACAAAAGACTTCTAGCTGCCCTCCCTGGTTCCTGGCTTCCCGCCATGCAAGTCATTGTAAGGTTCAGGCCACGTTATTCCTACTAAAAGCAGCCTAATCTCATCAGAACCCTGCCCAAATCCTCGATGCCCCCACCTTTCTGGTGGAACCAATTTAAACGTCTCTGCCTGGTGTCCACAGCCTTCTGGATTCTGACTCCTTATTTACCCACCGAGCTCTCCCTCTACCCTGGGTGACGTCCCACTGCCCCGTCAAGCGCTCTCAGTCTGAGCCCCTGCTCATTTCTCTCCTTGTCCTGTCTTCTCCGCTCACCTCCACCTGACCAAGCGTCCCTCTCCCCTACAGTCAACCTCCCCATCAAAGCTTCCATGGCCGTGGCTACTCACCACAGTCTCCCAGGCCTCAGCAGCTCCACAGAGCAAACTCTGGCTGTGCTCAGAGTCCATCTAGCACTAGAACAAGACTCTTCTTTACAAATGAGGAACCTGAGAAGCAGCAGGTGGGCCATCTTGCCCAGGATCAGTCTGTGGTAGAGTTTGGAGCTGGGGCTCAAACCCAGTTCTGCTGCCCAGCGGGTGCTCTGTCCATCCTTCCCCAGCACCTCACGGCAGCTGGGCCTCAGATAAGTAACACTGAGTCATGACAGTCTGCCTGATATTGTTCCTGGCTTCTGGGGGGCCAACCTTATCTGCCTCAATCAGACAGTTTCCTGAAGCCAGAACCTCTGCCACACAGGCCCGAATGGCTCAGAGCCAGGTCTGTGCCCATCTGCCATGCCAGTCAGCAGCTCGTGCATTTCTTATTCTGCCTCTTTTTGCCATCAGGTAGCTCTTAGGCCCCGACTAAGCCCCCTTGCGGATTACTCCCCAGACCCCGAGGAATAGCAGCGAAGACCTCCCAGGGTAGAAAACCTAGTTCTGCAAGTCTCCTTCTCTCACTCCCCAGCTGGCCTGAAGTCCCTGGTTCCTTCTGTTCACTTAGTGTGTTCTCCCTTGAACAAGTTGAGGGGGTGAGTGTCACAGCCTGAGGCTGCCACTGCACAAATCACACTTGCTGGAGGTTGTGCAGGCTGCAGCTAAGTCATAATGGCACGCTCAGCGCTAGAATGCCACTCCAGGGCTTTCTTTCCAGTCCCCCAAGCCTGGGAGAACACGTGTACCAACCGTGTTTTTTTGATGTTGACAGCTTATAGGGGAGTTCCACATTTATTGCCTCATTTCTCCTGATAACAGGCTGATGAGATTAGAAGAGCAAATATCATTATCCCCTCTTAATCAGTAAATGAGGATGAAAGAGGTAATAGAGTTTGTTTAAGGCCTCAATGATAAAGTGAAGTGAAAAAAGGAAAATGGGCACCGGGACCCAAGCCACTTTGTCACTTTGAAATCCTGACACAGTGCGGGGCCAGGAGGAGGGCGCTGCAAATTCTGAAAAGCAGTGCAGAGAAGGGGCCCCCATCCAGTGATTATATTAGGTCTGTGGTTTTCAACCAGGCTGCAAAAAAATCGCCTGAAGAACTTTTAGAAAACTCATGCCAGGCCCCAGCCCCAGCACTGATGGCTTAGTTAATCCAGTGTTGTCTAAACAGCCCCTTTTAAAATCCCCCAGGTGTGGGGCCTCCCTGGTGGTGCAAGGGATTAAATCACCACACTATGAAGCAGCCATAGCCACCCCACCACGAGTTTGATCCCCAGCCAGGGAGGGGACCCACATGGCACAGCAGACCTCTCCTGCCTCGCCCACTGCTCCCCTTAGTAGGGTACTTCAGTCTGCCTGCCTGCTCTGTTCCCCACTGTTTCTGGTGAATCTTTTCACCCCCACCCCACATCTCTGGCCTGTACCCCAGTTCTTGTATGCATAAATAAATGTTTTTTAAAAAATAAAAATTATAAAATCCCCCAGGTGGGGCCTCCCTGGTGGCACAGTGGGTTAAACAACGCACTATGAAGGAGACCACAGCCACTGCAGCACGAGTTCGATCCCTGCCTACAGCTAGGAAGGGGACCCACATGGCACAGCAGACCTCTCCTGCCTGGCCCGCTGCTCCCCTCAGCAGTGCGTTTCAGTCAATCTGCCTGTTCTGCTCCCTACTCTGTCTCTGGTGAACCCTCTCACCTCCCACTGCTCTGGCCTGTACCCCAACTCTTGTATGCATAAATAAATAAATAAATCTTTAAAAATAAATAAATAAAATCCCCAGGTGAGTCTAACGTGCTGCCAGGAATAACAAAAGCAGATGTAAACCCTAGATTTCCACAGGAACATGTGGAGGAAATTTCCAAAATGAATTGACCAGTAATGGCTTTAGCAGCTGCGGAGGGCCGGCCCTCCAGGGCCCCAGTGGCGCTGCCCGCCCAGAGCACAGTGAGGGGAAAGCTCGCGTGACTTGTCTCATCGACTTTGCACAGTTCTGCTTCCTGCGTGAGAAACCTGGTGAGGAGGCACCGCTGCCAGGCCTGGAGGGAGTGGCTAGATTATAAAATCCTCACCTTGCTTCCCTTCTTTCATTTGCCCCAAGTTGTGTCTCCAAAACATAATAAGAGCAATTATAAATGGCAGCCACCAGTCTGAGACATGGCCTGCAGTCTGTCTGACTCCAACTAATGTCTTATGAATGTGAGCCAACACTTAAAAATTAGATTTTCCTGTAAAAATCCAGGTTCTGGGGCCTCCCCAGTGGCTCAAGGGATTAAGCAATGCGCTGTGAAGCATCAGCAGCCACTGCAGCATGAGTTCGATCCCCGGCTAGGGAGCGGACCCACATGGCGCAGCAGACCTCACCTGCCGCACCCACTGCTCCCTTCGGCAGTGTGTTTCAGTCGATCTGCCTGTTCAGTTTCCCACTGTGTCTCTGGTGAATCCCCCACCACACACACACACACACACACACACACACACACACACCTCTGGCCTGTACCCCAGTTCTTGTATGCATAAATAAATAAATCTTTAAAAAAAAAAATCCAGTTTCCGGCTCACATTATGGGGCAACCACCCATTAGAGCTGACAGAACAGGGGCCTCTCTGATGGCACAGTGGGTTAAGCAACGCACTGTGAAGCAAACTGCAGCCACTGCAGCACAGGTTCAATCCCTGCTGCTGGCCAGGGAAGGGACTCACATGGCACAGCAGACCTCTCCTGCCTCGCCCGCTGCTGCCCTCGGCAGTGTGTTTCAGTCGATCTGCCTGTTCTGCTCCCCGCTCTGGTGAATCCTCTCACCTCCCTGGACTCTGGCCTGTACCCCAGCTCTTGTATGCATAAATAAATAAATCTATCTTTAAAAAAAAAAAGAACTGACAGAACAGGGACACCCCACTCACGCTGAGCCCCACCCACCCACTTCTCTCCTGACTGCAGGCATTTAAAAGTTCAGCTTCATCACGGGAGTTTGCAGGCAGGAGGCCTCAGGTTTTAGGGCCTGGGTTAGGAGGAGGCAAGATTTTAATCTTGCACCCTGCACACTTCTCTTGCCCCAACTCTCTTGGGGTCACCAAGGCCCCTGCCCCTTGTTTAGCACTGGCTTGTGCACCCCAGCTCAGACAGGACCCAACCCCCAGAGATATGTTTGTGGGCTTCTGTCCCAAGAAGCCTTGTACCCCCTTTTGGGGGCAATACTTCCTCAAGGGGAGCCCAGCCCCATCCTCATTGCCTTTGACTCTCACAAGCCTCCTAAGCACAAGTATGATGGCTGGAGGGAGAAGGATTAACCAGCCTGCTGAGGCCTGCCTGGCTTCAGACCTGCTCCTTATCTCCTCTGGCTCCTTCCCCAAAGGAAACCTGTATCATAGGTAAGACCTGGAAACAACCTAAATGCCCAAAAACAGATGAGTGGATCGGGAAGCTGTGGTATATAGACACGATGGAATACTATTCAGCAATCAAAAATGAAAAACTAGACGCATTCATAGGAACATGGATGGAACTGGAAGGGATTATGCTCAGCGAAGTAAGTCAGAAGGCAAAAGAAAAATACCAGACGGTTCCTCCCCTAGGAGGAATATAAGGGAACCAAATAAGGATCAAGGAAAGGAATGAGAACAATAATAATAATAATAATAACAATAAAGACACAAAAACCAAAAATGAAAAGACAAGGACAGACTGGGGACACCTGGTGGGGAGGGAAGACGGGGAGGGTTGAGGGCAGACGGGAGCATGGGGGACTGAGGTGATGGTGCACTGGTGATATGGTGATGGGGAATACATGGGGATTACAACTGATGTCAAATATATATAAATAAAAAAAAAAGGAAACCTGTATTTTGTTAGAACAGAGAAATCTCAAATCACCCTGATGGTTACCCTGAGTTTCCTGAAACAGTTCTCCCCAGAGCCCACGCACAACTGCCTTTTGGGGTCCCACAAAAGCTCCTTAGAATTAGCATCTTTTAGAAATATAGAGGGAAAGAAACATTCATGCATTGCCCCATCTGGGTGAACACAAAGGAAGAATGCCCGGGCCGTGGCATTTCACAGGCCACCAAAAGAAACAAACAAAAACGAGGCACTGATTTGTATTTTGCTAAGAAAAGATAAGTGTTCAAGTTATAATTTCCATCTCCTCATGCCAGCATAATTTCCTATACAAAAATATATTTTAACCCAGAGAAGTAAAGATAATAGTCCTTTTTAAAACTAAATACATTTGACTTTATATAACAGCAAGTGCTTAGGTAGAACTTACTTTATACCACATAATCTAAATTCTTACAGGAGCTTATTTGATCCTCAATATGATCCAGCTAGGTAGATTCTAGTAATATCCTCATTTTATATAGATGAGAATAACAAATCTCATGGAGGCTAAATGACTTCTCCAAGGCCATACAGCTGCTGAGTGGAAGAGCTGGGTCCACACCATCTCATTCCAGACCACTTTGCTGTTGTAACAAAGGTGTAATATTCATTTTACATAATGTCCTCATTTCTCTTACCTACCTGGGGTTCACTGACATCTCGGTATTGTATTGGGCAGCCTCTTTGCTAGGTGCCTCTTGTATTGGCACCTCTTATGCTAGGTGCCAGTCATATTTGGTTTCATTTTTTTTAAGATTTATTTATTTATGCATATAAAAGCTGGGGTACAGGCCAGAGGTGCAGGGGTGGGTGAGAGGATTCACCAGAGACAGAGCGGGGAGCAGAACAGGCAGACTGACTGAAATACACTGCTGAGAGGAACAGCAGGGAGACAGGAGAGGTCTGCTGTGCTATGTGGGTCCCCACACTTGCCGGGGACCAAACTTGTGTTGCAGTGGCTGCAGAAGCCCCACAGTGCAGCGCTCAACCAGCTGCACCACCAGGAAGGCCCATATTTGCTTTTTTTAAAGCACGGCATGTGGATCATACTCTGTAGAATTCTCTTACAAAGGGCTCCCTTGAAGCCAGCGGTGGGGCAGAGCCACCTTACCAGAGGGGGCCACATGGGAAGCCTGGAAGCCATTTTCCTGAATTTCTGTCTATTCAGCTAAGCTGACTGATTGTGCCTTCCTTCTTCACTGTCTTCTGTGGGTCAGTCCCAAAGTGCCCTTCCCAAAGAACTACATTTGTCAGGAGCTCCAGTCCCCTCCTCTCTCCTGTGCTCCAGACCCATTTTTGCAAATGCCTGCACTCACAGCTCCGAGAGACCCACAGACACCTGCAACCCAGTACATCTCCCATCGCGGTCCTTGCGTATTAAACTTATCACTCCTTCTTAATTCCCTGCCTAGTCATTTATTCACTCAAATATTTGTGAAGCATTTAACCTGCCCTGCACTTCACTCATCACTAGCAATGTGCTGGTGACCAAAGCAGATTCTCTGCCCACTTTCTGGGGGGACGAGACAGACAGGAAACAGGTAACACATGAAACATATGGTAGGTCAGGTGCTTGGAGGAAAAATAAAGCAGAGTGTAGCTGACACAGTTATATCTTACAGCTCTTAATTCTCCATTATAATAACTAATAAATGTGCTAATTTTTAGATGAACTCAGGCCCCCTTACTATAGACTACATTTCTAGCCTCTCCTGCTATGAAGTCCTGACCGAAGAGATGAAAGTGAAAGCGACTCCTGGTAGCTTTCCAGAGGCTTCCTTTAAATCAGCCATTGTGCACTTTTTTCACTTCTTTGTCATTCCTCCTTCCTCCTTCCTGCTGGCTGAAATACAGACAGACTGGCTGGAGATCCAGCAACTACCTTGGATTATGAAGTAACCCCAGGAACAGCAGCCACACAAAACAAAGCAAAAAAAAATAAAATAGAAGCTTGTGTCCCTGACACCAAGGTACATCCCTGACTAGATTTCTAGAATTTGAGAGAAACATTTAATTACAATGTATTAACCCAGCTGCTATTTTGGGGTTTTCGAGTCCTACTTGTCAGATCTAATCCTAACTGATATACAAGTTGGACAAATAGAGGAAAGTCTCATGTAAGATAGGCTGGATAGGAAAGGGCTCTCTGGAGGTGACACAGACAGACAACAGAATAAAAGGAGGGAGTATATTGGACCAGTGTCTGGGGAAAGAGTGTTCCAGAACCATCTCCTTGTCACCCAAACCGGGAACCTGGACATTGCCCTTGAGCTCCTTTCTCTCCCTTGCCCAACCTCTCATGCACTGCCAAGTACTATCAAGAACAAACAAAATGAATGTCTCAAGTATTAAACAATCCAGACCTAAGAACTGCCTTGAATCCATCCTCTCCATCCCTTTGTTCAGCCCAGAACAGGTGTCCTATTTAGAAAAACCATTGTCAGTACAAGTTCACAAAGATTCACGCCTATGTTTTCCTCTAAGAGTTTTATGATTTTACTTACTGCATATTGTTAGTCCATTTAGAATTAGTTTTATAGATGGTATGAGGTGTGAGAACTTCATTTTTTTTGAAGTTGGAAGCTGGATAGCTAATCATCCCAACATTGTCTATTCTCACTCCATTGAAATGTTTTCACACTGTCAAAATCAAATTACTATGAACGTAAAGGTTTATTTCTGGACTCTCAATTCTATTCCACTGATTTCTATGTCTATCATTATGCCATTACTACACATTGTAAGTTTTAAAAACAGTAAGTGTAAGTTCTCCAAACTCCTTATTTAAGATCGTTTTATTTAAGTCCCTTCCATTTTCATATGAATTTTAAGGTGAAAGTGTCAATATCTGCAAAGAAGTCAGCTGAATTTTGATAAAGATTGAGCTGAGCCTATAGATCACTTAGAGTAGTGCCACCTTAACAATGTTAAGTTTTCCAATCCATTAACTTGAAATGCCTTTCCATTTATTAGACCTCTTGTTTCTTTCAGCAATGTTTCCTAGTTTTCAGAGTTTAAGTCTTTCACCTCTTTTAAGCTTGTTTCTAAGTATTTGTTCTTTCTGATGCTATTGTAAATATAAATTTTCATTTCATTTTTGGATTGTTCTTTGCAAGTGTACAGAAGTACAATTGACTTTTGTATATTAATCTGGTATCCAGCAATTTTGCTGAATATCTTTATTAGTTCTAAGAGTTATTTTTTAGTGGAGTATGGGTGTATGTACCTTAGGATTTTCTATATAAATTTTCTATGCATTTTCTTAATAAATGCGGTAATATAAAACATTAAAACTAGGTAAGAGAGAGTACATACCTATTATTACATTTACATGAGGCTTAAGAATAGACTGTCTAGGGCCTCCCTGGTAGCACAAGGGATTAATTCTCAGCACTATGAAGTATCCACAGCCACTGCAGCACAAATTGGACTCCAGGCAGGGAGGGGACCCACATGGCGCCGCAGACCTCTCCTGCCTGGCCCGCTGCTCCCCTCGGCAGTGTGTTTCAGTCCATCTGCCTGTTTTGCTCCCCACTCTGTCTCTGGCGAATCCTCTCACCTCCTGCACATCTGGCCTACACCCCAGTTCTTCTACACAAAAATAAATAAAATCTTTAAAAAAAAAAAACTGAGTAACTAACCTATGGTGATAGACGTCAGAACAATGATAACCTCAGAACAGACAACTTTGCCCCTGCCACACAGACCATAATTTAATCACTCAACTCCTCAGACTAAAAGATACTTTGAGCTCCATATACAGAGCCCTTCAACTGGATGGTTAGTGCCAGTCCCACCCATCTCATCAGTCTCCTCGCCTGCCTGTGCCACCAGCACCCCAGCTGTCAGCCTCTCCTGGTTTTTCTGATCCTTCACAGCCTCTGCTGGGAATGTCCTTCCTGGGCTTGTGAATTCCTCCTTCTGCTTCAAGACCCTCTGTGGATCTTGTCAGCTCTCGCCCACTCCCTCACCTCCCAAGAAAGGGTTGCTCTCTCCCTCTCAGGCTCTTAAGGTACCTAATGTTGTGACTTTTTTTTCTTTTTGCGTGTTGAGCTTCACCATAAATCCTCTGACGTGGGAGATTGCTTCCTAGTCATTTTCAAAAGAGCAAGAACATAGCTGTTCAATCAGTGTTACAGGGAGCAGCATAGAGGTATCTTTGAGTCCAGACCCAGCCTTGGGCCTCACCTGAGGCCAGGCAATGGACCCAGATGCAGGAGTGATTGACGGTGAGGTACTGTACTTCTCCCAGCAAGCTGACTCTTAAAGACTCCATCTTGGGCCCTCCCTGGTGGCACAGTGGGTTAAGCAACGCACTATGAAGCAAACCGCAGCAACTGCAGCACGAGTTCGATCCCTGCTGTGGGCCAGGGAGGGGACCCACATGGCATAGCAGACCTCTCCTGCCTCACCGGCTACTCCCCTCAGCAGTGTATTTTGGTTGATCTGCCTGTGCTGTTCCCCACTCTGTCTGGTGGATTCGCTCACCCCCTGCACCTCTGGCCTGTACCCCCTTGCTTGTATGCATAAATAAATAAATCTTTAAAAAAAAAAAAGACTCCGTCTTGCCAGCCACCTTCACATGAAGCAATACATCTCAGATTGCAATTTGCTGCAATCACTCGATTGCAATTTCAAAGCACAGTTAGGTACACGCTTGGGGAATGGAAGGCGGGAGGCATCGCAGAAAGCACAGAAGCCTCTCATGAGAGATCTTGCAGGACACAACAATAGGAAAGATCAGAGACTCGTCCATGTGTAAGTGCAGAGGGGTTGGGTGCCCAGTTCCTCGCCTGTTTAATTCTGTACATTGCAAAGGACAGGGCAGGAGAGGACCCTACCTTTCCCTCCCAGAGTCCTTCTGCCCCATAGCTCCAAGGCAAGAGGGCTTGTTTGTTTAGCCTTGACTCTCAGCATCTTGTTTCCAAGAAAGAGCCAAGAAGGGAGCCTCATAGCAAAGCACCCCCTACAGAAAACACCCAATGGGGGGGGGGCGGTGAGTTGGGCCCACTGGACAGGTTAGAGGGAAACGTTCTTGCTGGCCCTTGGGAATCCCCTACAGGTCTGTTTGGCTCTGAAACCAGGTTCAGAATTCTCACAAAGATGTGCCATATAATAGCGCTCTTTTACAGAAATGTTACAGAAGGAAATGAAAAGAACATTTAGGTTTCTTACCTTACTGTCATTAAGAGGGGGCTGGATTCCACAGTTAGAGCTTACATTCTTAAGGAAAAGACAGAACAAGACAAGGTGTTACCAAAGACATCTTAGCAACTTGCATTCAACAATATATTGATGCTTAGAATGAATCAATCATGCTCAGAAAGTAAAAGAAATTATAATAACTTGAAAAGACCTAAGCACATTCTAACATAACTAACATAACCCCTGGTGGCACAGAGGTTAAATCTTAGCACTATCAAGCTTTCGCCAGCCACTGCAGCCTGCGTTCAATCCCAGGCCATGGAGCTGACCCTGATGGCACAACAAACTCTCCTGTCTAGCCCGCCGCTCCCCTCAGCAGTGTATTTCAGTCCATCCGCCTATTCCGCTCCTCACTCTGTCTCTGGTGAATCCTCTCACTGCCCTGCACTCTGGCCTGTACCCCAGCTCTTGTATGTAGGAATAAATAAATCTTTAAAAAAAGAAGGAAAGGAGGCTGAGGTTCCTAGTGCAGAGATGTGCGGCCAGACCCTCTACAAACCAGGGGTCACTCGGTGTCCTTCCTGAAGGGCAGCAACCATCTTTTCAGCGCTTCACGTCCTGTCTCACATAAATGTTCATTATATGTTTGCTGTCCTTGCACTGAAGTGCATGTTCTCTCATGAATAGGCCCCAAATCAAAGGAAGAGCTGCACAGTAATCATGACCCTGAGGAAGTGAGAAAAGCATCCCATAGACCGTGCCACTGACCAAGACAATTTAGGCAAGTTTCCTATGGGCCCAGGGCCCAGAGCCTAGGCCCGCATGAGAGCCATTTCCTGCTCCAGGCAGCTCATGCGACCTTGCAGACACTTGCATGAACTAAGAGTAAGACAACAGTGAAAATACCACCTGGATCTCAGAATAGCCAGGGAGTCAAGGAGAAAGAAACCGCATGAACCATATCATCTTTGGTCCTTCCTTATGTTAGCGGGAAGGGTAGTTTTAAATAAATTACATAAATAGGTTTGTAGGCTTTAACTCTTACTTTAGCCCACCGGTGTTTCAGAACTACGAACCTGACAATATAATTGTCAAAAAGTGAATTATTGAGACCTGAGGATAAAGTTGTCAGCCAGGCTGGCTATAAGGCCAGAGAGGTGAGCCTCGGGCGCCTCTTCCTTTAAAGCCATCTCACTTGATTTAAAGCCAGCTTTCAACGAGCCATTGCATTTTAGCTTGGAAAATCTGCTAAAATATTTACAGATTTATCTTCCTTTTCTTTTCTTTGTATTATTACTATTTTATTCTCCTTTTCTTGTAAAATAAAGCCCTCTACTAATTTTTATCATGTATGCTTGAAGTTGAGGCTTATTATAAAAGTCCTCTAAGCGTGCAAGTAAGAACCCAGTCAGAAAAACCCATTTTATATTGAAATTGCCCTGTAACAGTTAGATTAAGAGTGAGAATTCAATATCCAGAGCATAACATTTCCAGGCTTGGAACAGCCCCAGAGACAACCATCTCAGGAAGTCAGTGGTTGGAAGAGCACACCGCACAGCAGTCTGGAGTCTGAGGTGAGGTAGAAGGAACACAGGCTGAAGTCAAAGAGACTCGAAGAGTTTACGTTCTGGATCTGCCACTAAGCCGTTGGGCAAACTTGGGCAAGGAATTTAACTTCTCTCAGCTTCAGTTTCCCCATGTATACAACAAAAATATTCCCTACTTTGTTGCAGCTTTGTAAAATTGCTTTGTACATCTTATACATAATTTCACATAGTAATGCATGTTTACTAAAGCGTAAAGGGGAGGAACTGACAAGGATTGCTCCAGTCTCCAGTCGTTGACCCAGGATGCTTGAGAGGTCAAACCAACGGGTTTGGCCAACTCCTGGGTTTACCTTTCGTATCTGAGACCCAAGGGTCTATGTGCCTCTCTCTGGACCCCAAAGAGCAGCCTGGGCCCTGACTGACCCTGGACTCCAAGTGCCAGTGCCCAAGCCGGCTGACTGCCGCGTGGCGCCTGTGACACTGGCTGCTTTGTGCCACCTCTCCAAGGCTGGCTGGCCTGCTTTAAACCCTTAATGGCAACGTGCCTGGGACTGGAAAAGCCAGGCAAAGCACAGGAAGGGCACAGTGGGGACCACTAGAGGTGGCAGTGACATCCAAACAAACCTGCTTTGGAGGTGGCGCTCCTTTCCCAGAGGAAAAAACTTTTTCTCTCATCGGTTGGGAATCAAAGGAGGAAAAGAGAAAGATAAGGTGCACGAAGGGTTCAGAAGCCAAGAGCATCTTCAAATTTATAAATTTAGTGGCCTCTGCTCCCCATTAGCCACCAAACAGGTGCCTCAAAATTTGCAAAAGAGTCTGACGTCAAGTTCCCAGTTGCGAGTTAGACATGGGGTCAAATTCATTTCTCTCAAAATCCTGCTAGGTAAGAAAAATGTGTCTGGGCTAGCCTTTGCAGAACCTCCCCTGGAGATAATGAGGGGGCACCTTTAAGCCTGTCCTGCGGGAATGAGTGGAAATTGTCAAGCATCCTGGACAAGCGCCCAGGCCTCCTCCTGGGGGAAAAGCAACTCCTTGAGCGTGCATGCTCTGCGCTTTCAGACGTTACTTGGGAAACTTGCCATCCCTTTGCTCTCCAAAGGATAAAAGCCACACTCCCATTTTAGTGCGCATTTGTGACTTCCCAGCCTAAGCATCTAGGAGGCGATTAACCAGATGGGTGATGAAGGAGCCTCCAGGCGCCACTTGGTGAGGACCTACACAGTCCCGGTGGGAACAAAACTGAACAAAGAGCTAAAGGTTCGACCCAAGGGGGTCCTGCCATGTCCCATCACAAACCCCGGAGTGTGCTTGATTTGGGGTTTCCCCACCTTTAAAGCAGACCCCAGCATGTGGCCATAGGAAGACAGTGAAAAGGTAAGGAGATCTTACCTGTCCTTTCTGGCAGTTCTGTCCCATGGTGGGGAGGACCCCGCCTGTGCTTAGGGCCTGGCCTCTCTTCTGCTCTCAGCAGCAGGGTCTGGGATGCCTGGAAAAAAGCGAAGCCCAGAGGAGGTAGGGTCAGGGAGGCGTCAGCCTTGGCTCTGTCCCCACCAGCCGGGAAGCTGAACACCCCGATACTGAGGACCACAAGCAGAATTCAGGACTCTGTTTCTAGAAGGGCCCACAGTCCCAAGTAAAATGACATAAGGTTTCTGGTAGCATATTATTCTGGAAGAAATTCCTTGGATCCTTGCCTGCAGGTGGTGCCTCATCACCTGCTTCCACCATCTCTACTTATAACAGGTCTGAAAAAAGCATCAGGCTTTGGGGAGAAAATCAAACAGAAATGGAAATTAGCTGGGTCACTTTAGAAGTCTCAAAATTCAGAAAAGTCTTCAAATTTTCACTTTATCACCATGTCATTATTTTCTCCTGTCTACTTTAAGCAAGGTAGACAGTATTGCTAGGTAAAAATTACTTTTCTAATTACAAAAATGGTTTTAAAAACACAAATAGTTTAAAAAATAAAAATCACCTTTACTTCTATTAATAAGTTCTATTAACATTTTGGTGTCTCTCCTTCCTTACATTTTTCTCTGGAAATTGCATACCAATTATCACACAAAAATGGAGCCATGTTATAATACTATCTTTAAATCTATTTTTCCATGGAATGATACATTATAAAAATCTTTCCATGTTAATAAATATGACCTCATCATTTTTATTAGTTGCCCTGGGTAGAAAGTTTATAATTCATTATGCAAAAAGTCTAACTCAAGAATAACCAATAAATGTTAGATCTTGTAAGACAAAATTCATTGCTTTTAATAAGTCCCAACCATAACCTGAACAGCTTACAGAAGGTATGTGATTTGCCTAACAATTAGCAGGCACTAACAAATTCAAAAGCATGACTACAATTTAAGGTCTTTTCAACTCTAAGACGGTAAGCCAAGAGTCCTGGCTTCCAGACTTTGGCATAATGCCAGGTGCCAGGCCACTGAACCCCAGTAGCTCCAGTACTGGTGAATTCCACCAGTGCTGGTCTTGGTGAGATACCTGTCTGTTGGAACATCCCAAGTTCTCCCCAGACCAGCTCAAGGGATACACAGTACTGGGAGGTTGGGGGGGGAGGTGTACACATGAACAGAATTAGAAAGAAAACTCATCCCAAATCCCTCCATCTCTAGGGTTTCTGGAAGAGAGGAGACGCAGACCTGACTGTTCTATACTCTGCGGAGAACTTACAAAGATTGGTGCTTGTCTTACAGCTACTTGGTCATTGCCCCCACTTTCATTGGAGGCTAAGTTCCCAGGATTCAGGGACTTTGTCCTCAGTACTGGGTACATAGTAGGTGTTGGATGCACCCTTGAGTCAGGCTGCTTGGTGTGAAGGCTACTCAGCTACATAGTACCTTTAACTCTGGAAAAAAAAACCTACCTGAACCTCAGTCTCCTCAGCTGTACAGTGGGGATAATAATAATAATAATAATAATAATAGAGTGATAACAGAAAGATGAGGTCTGTGTATGGAAACAGAGCACTTAGAAATAATGCTTGGTATCTAGTATATAGTAAGACTTAATATATGCTAGTTAACTATTGCTACTACTGCCTGATTAGCAAATTTACTAAAATTCAAATCAATTGTGAAAGCAAATAGGACATTTACTGAGGCTCTAAATAGCAATAGCTTAGAATTGGAGGTACCGCCTAGTCAGAGGTGTTTTCAGGCTATGAACTTGCAGGGAAAGCAGAAGACAATTCATTCGGGAGAGGAAAGTCAATATCAGAACCTTTATTTATGACTTTTTCATTTTCTCTCTGTAACATTTTTAGGCTGTTACTTATAATGTGTACATTATTTTAGCACATTAATAAAATCACATATGTATGTACATAAACGTACACGTATGATAATTGAGATATAATTCATATATCGAAAGATTCACCTTTAAAGTATGTATATAATTCAGTGTTTTTTAGTATATTGACAAGGCTGTACATCCATCACCGCTCTCTAACTCCAGAACATTTTTATCACCCCAAGAGAAATCCTATAGTCAATCATTCCCCATTCTCTCCTCCCCACAGCTCCTGGCAAGCAGTAATCAACAGTATGCATTTCTCTATTCTGGATATTTTACACATGTAAAATCATATATGTTCATAATTTCAAAATAATCAAAATACTTGCATTGAAGAATAAGTCTGCAAAAATATTTTTTGTCAGTGTAGATTTATGTAGATCCTGTAGATGAGGTGCATGGAGGGTCCGAGGGACCCGTGAAGACATTCTGCTTTGTCCCTGCTCCCCCGTAAGCTTGCTGCAGACACTGGCCAGGGGTGACTGGTGGGCTCCACCAACCTGTGCTAAGTAATAAATAGCCTGGCACTCAGGCCGCTGGCACAGTGCAGAACAGATCATGGTCTAAATAGAATATACATTTTGCTTTGTAACATGCTCCTTTTCCCACCGAGTTATGTTCTTTTGTGACATCTCCATAAAAGTGACATTTCCATAAAAAGGGGAGGCTCCATGTTTCCTGCCCTACCTGATGAAGGGTGGAGCTGAGCAGTGAGAAGAACTGGAGGAGGCAGCTGGGGCTGGGAGACAGGTGAAGGAGGATGCACCTGCTTCTCAGCTTTGGACTTGCACTGAGATGTGGGCAACAGAAAGAAGGCAAGTGGAGTCGAGACATGTTAAGTCACTTGGAAGAGAACGTAGGTGAGAGACACATAGGAAAGCTGACAATGGCGGCCTTTAACTTGTTTGTACTTTAATTTCGTTCCTTTCATTCCAGACTTGCCTGGCCTCTTCTCCTGTTTCTAGTAGGGTTCCCCACCAGAAAGTGCCTTAGATTTGTGGCAAGCTTTTGGGCCTCAGCAGCCCTGCTGACCTAAACCCGGTTTGGCTGGGAATTTACCAATGATGGGTAACTTTGGGTGTTTCACTGGGAAACTATTATCCTTTCTCAATTCTGTTCTCTCTATGTACACTAATTCTACTAAACTTCTTTTCTAGTAAGTTCTTACACACTAAAAATACGCTTTGTCTTCAGGTGGCAGAAGGCAAAACCCATTTAAAGTGTGTAGGTTTGGAGTCCCAGACTACCCCTTAGTTCTGCACACTAATATTTATAATAAACTAGTAATTTAACAAGTAAACTGTTTTTCCTGAGTTTTATGAGACATTCTAGCAAATAACCAAACCCTAGGATGCCATGCTGGTCAGATGCACTGGTGACCACCTGGATTTAAGGGTGGTGTCTGAAGTAGTGGGGTGAGAGGTCAATCTCGTAGGACTGAGTGTTTAACCTGTGGGATGCAATGCTATCTCCAGTAGATCGTTTCAGAATGACGGACACTCAGCTGGTGTCACAGACTCGCTTGTGGGGTGGAGAACCACCACCCATTTGGTGACCCGAAAGTTTCAGGAGAGAAGTGAGGAGACACATGGGTAGAATGTTTCTTCCTTTGCAGCCACCCAGCTGAGCCCAACTCAAATTGGCAAAGCAGAACCATTGGCTTGTTTTTTTAAGCCACTCCATTTGGGGAGGTTTTGACATGGACAACTGAGTCCCATTGTCGGAGAGGCTCAGGGCCACTGAGCCCTGCATTTCCTGGCCCTCAGGGCAGCTGGCCTGGCCTCCAGGGCTGGGCACAAGTGATGCGGTGTGTGTCCTGCTGGGACGAGGGGCCATACTCTGCCCCTGACTGGGGACACGGCCCACACCAGAGGGTAAACACCCACACAGGGCCATGGTGAACTCTGTCCCTGATGTCCAGAGCAAAGGGGCTGTTGGTAAGTGGGTGGAGCTGAGCTACCAGTTCGGGAACATTTACTAGGGATCCATGCAGGTGGGCTTGCTCTTTGTCATGGGAGCCCAGTGCAGGCCTCCCTATGGGGGGGTGGGACGGGGAGGGGGGTCTGTCCCAGTGGTGGCAGGACTTGGGAATACTCTGCCCTGGGGTGCCATAGCCCTGACTCCAGATGCACCAAAGCATGCTTGTTCCCTGCAGGCTCCTGTAGCTGCACTTCCCACCATGGTAACCCTCTGCCCTGCTAGTTCTCTCTCTCTCTATACTGTTGGTCAAAATCAAAAAAAGAAAAAAAATCACTGCACCAAAGATTCTCTTGTTTTCATTTGTGGCAGCAGGGGCCAGACCAGAACCGGTGAGAGGGCCTAAGCTAAAATAGTTGTTATGCCCTGTGCGCCAGGAGTCGGTCCCTGCCTCTCCACGTTGGCCCCTCCACTAGGCCGAGTGGGAGATGCTGAAACAAGGTCAGGGAGCTGCCCCCCCCCCCCCACCCTGCGTCTCTGGCCTGTTACCTGGCCCCTGGCGGGGAAGATCCTTAATCTCGCTGACCTCAGTGTCACCTGGGCATAGTCGCTCCCCTGCTGTTACAGGGCAACCCTAATATAAAATGGGTTTCCCTGACAGGGTCCTCACCCACTCACTCGAAAGGCACTTATAATAAGCACCAACTGCAGGAACACACGACAGAGGTTAATAAAGGGTTTTATTTTGCAAAAGAAGGGGAAATAAAGTAGTCGTAACACAAGGAGAAGAGAGGGATACAAATCCTACCAGATCCTCGGAGCTGGAACCCAACGGCCTGTTGAGAGCTGGCTCCGAACCAAGGGAGATGGCTCTGAACGAAGAGAACGCCCAGGGCTCACCTCTCTGGTTTTATGCCCAGCCTGGCTGCCTAACTCCACCCTCAGGTCCCAGTGATCCACTCTTCGATAATCATCTTATCAGATTTGTGGCTCTGGAACACTGGTGGTCTGGAGTGGGGTTGGAGTCCATAAACCCATCTGTCATCCATTCAGGACCACCTTTCCCCCTAACACTGTCTACCCCACAGGGTCGTAGTGAAGATGAGAGACAGCTCTTGGGTCCCTCAGACAAGCCATAGGCATGGCCTAAATGGAAGCTGGCAGTCCAGAAGCATTATCGCCCAGGAATCCTTCATGATACGCAAAAGTAAGAGCTGCCCTCACAGAGAACTGACCACATCACACTGCTTACGCATTTTCTCATTTGATCCTGGTAACTGCCCACTCGCCTCAGGGCCTCTCAGCAGGAGAGACTGCCCTGGGCGTAGATCTTACAGATGTCAGAGTCTGCCTCTTCCCACTCCAGGCATTGCCTCTCCCTCAGGGCCTGTGTTTGCTCCTCCCCTGCCTCACCACAACCTCCTGCTCCAGCCGGTAAATTGTAGGCTCCTCAGATCCAGGCCCTTCACAAGGAGAGCCGCAGGAGCCACGCTGCCCGCTGGCATCCAAAGCAGTTCATCAGCTCGTTCCGCACACATTCTTCCTTCCTCTCTGATACCCGGGCAGTCTTCCAAGTCTAGTGCAACACTGCTCTGAATCACCAAAGCAGCCTTACAGGGAGTAAGTGTTACGTGTTTCCCATTGGCATTTCTTTCTTAAAGTCCCCCTGGGTCTGTCCTACAACAGAGATGATGCTCCCATCTCCTCCTTTGGCTTGGTGTCTTCCGTTACCAGGAGCCAGGAGTGGAGGAGGGAAAGGAACCCTCTGGACTGGCCCAGACACTCAGTTGAAACTCATTCAAAGCAGCATTGCTTTTTATCAAGCAGTTTTTTTCTAAACTTCATGTAGAAATTGGCGGCATTTCCACAGGCCACCCCGGCTCCCTCCTGCAGGCACACTCCAAACAAGCTAGAAACTCATGTTCGCCATCACTCAGTCACCTGGTGCCTGCTGGTCCTGCATAAATCTGTCTGAACTCCCTTTCCTCCTCAAAATCCAAAGCATCTGTGTAAAAGAAGTTGTTGCGCTTCCCAAAAAAGATGGCACAGTCACCATCATAACACAGTTTCAAAATAGATGCTCCATTTCTTGCATTTTTCTGAATTTAGAGATACTGCCATCCTAGCATCTTAATAACAAAAATATCCACATTTCACTTGCATCTGCTAATGGTTGGATTCCTTGTCCATTTCCAGCTATGCTTTCTTTGTATCACTTGAGCCTCTTTCAGAGAACCTGCACTCACTATTCAGCTGCTTCCCAACTTGACTCAAGCAACTCACTGGGGTAATTATAACTAGTATTTATTGGGTGCTCATTACTTGTCAGGCACTGCTACCCATAAATACAGCCATTTCACAAGAATCCCTCATAAGAAATATCTTCCCATTTTACAGATGAGAAAACTGAAGCTCAGAGAGGTCAAATGATTCATCAAGACCATACAGCTGATAAGTAGCAAAACTGAGGTCTGACATCAGGCTGGTGCCAGCTCCTGCTATGCTACACTCTCCCTCAACGGTACCGCATCAGTTCAGGCACTGATATTAGCAAGAAGGATAAAGGAATACTCGGGGGACAGAAGCCTTTTGCAACGTATCAAGTTCTGATGAATGCCAACACAGTATTTATTTTTTTTTTAAAAAGCACACTGTAGCTGGCATTAGGTCAGTTACTTCAAACAAATAGAACAATGGTGATTTTAGTCCAGGTACAATTTACTGTGTATCCTGGGGAAAGAGTTCGTCCCTCTCTGGGCCTCATCAGTAAGGTAAGTGGGTTAAACTGCAGGATCTAGCCTTCGAGATCATGTGTCTTGGGTATCTCTTTATTCATCTTGTTGTACAGAGGACAAGAAGTTACTCTGTAAAAGGCCAGGGAGGGCCTGATTTGGGAGGAAGAGCAAGACTCGGTCATGCACTCACTTGCCTTGGGATGGCTTGAGACACCTCTGCTGGCTTTTCACTTGGTCTCACTCTCATTTTCCCAAAAGGACAACATATGCTGTACTTGTAACTCAGCTGTAGATTCTTGGCACAAACCAGGTGTGGGTGGGTGTTTTGGCTCCTTTCTTCTTTGGGAACAATACTCTGGTCACTTGGTTAGTTGGAGTCCTGAGAACAGAAGGGGACAAAAGATGCATTTGTCATAAAATCAAGAGTGACCAAAGGACTGGAAAGTTCACCTACTCCGTGTCCTACAGAAGGGCACAGGCCTGTTTCCAGCAAAGAGGATGTCACTGCAGCTTTGGGGGCTGGGAACTTGAATGCCCTTGACATTCAGATAGTGCTTTATGTTATGAAGATTTTCACCTCACTGGGGCCTTACAGAACCCTTGCCTGGGGGGAGACAGGAATGATGACAACAGAGAAGAGGTTGGTGAAGAAGGTGATGACAATGTCAGCTCAGTGAAGCCCTGTCTGTGCCAGAAACGCTCTAAAGACTTCCCCTGTGTTGACGCAGGAAGATGCCCAGCTCCCAGGAGAGAGCACTTGCTTGTGCCTGGGAGAATGCAGCTCAGGAAAGCTAAGTCACGTGCCGGGAAACAGCAGCAGCAGAGTCAGATTCTCTCAAATCCTGGGGCTTTAACTCTTCATTATACGGGGGTAGTAGCAGAGGCTTAGACTTAGCAAGTAGGTCAGAGTTAAGTAAAATCAACTGAGGTTTTTAAATGTGGAGAAATGAAGTGCTTGGGTAGCAGGAAAAAGCTGAGAAAGCAAACCTTTGGGACCTGGCTGGACTAGAATACACCTGAGCTGAAGGGCCTAATGAAGTCCAAGCCACGGCCTGCCTCCTTTCATGAGGGGTCTCTCTTTGGAGACAAATCCCCTGTGCCTCCACTCTCTTCCGCAATCCTGGGGATGACCCACCACTGTTCCCCAACCCAGCCACCTCTTTCCTCCTGTTCTTAATTCCTGTCCTTGCAGAGTTCATGGTCTCTGAAATAGAGTAACTAAGAGATTTCACGAATTACAATTACAAACTGAATTTCGTGTGGTAACTACATAAGGAAGTACAGGGAGTCAAGACATCTAATCTTGTGTTTGTGGAAGGCTTCCTAGAGGTAGTGACTTTGGATCTGGGACATGCTGGTCTTTGGAGCCCCCTGAGGCAGGGACCAATGAGCCTTGATAAAAGAGGAGAAAGAAGTGGAGAAGGTGGCGCGCTCCAACACACATAATCTACTCTCTCCAGATTCGGGCCTTTCAGCGAGTGTGGGGGCTTGCATCCCTGTCCCTTAGGGCAGCGTTTGTCAATGTGTGGTCCCTGGACCAGTGGCAGGAACATTTCCTGAGAACTTGCTAGAAGTGCATATTCTCAGACCCCTCCTGAGATCTATCAAACTGAATGTTTTGGGGACAGAGCGAACAAGCTATCTGTTATAGAAGCCCCCTGGCCATTCCATGAACAAGTAAAGTTAAGAACCATGTTCTAGATGCCTACTGTCCCATGGATTCACATTAAAAGTATATGGATTCTACTACTCAGCACTCAAAAAAGATAAACTAGAGTCATTCGTAGAAACATGGATGGAGTTAGAAGGGATTATGCTCAGCAAAATAAGTCAGAAGGCAAAAGAAAAATACCGGATGGTTTCACTCCTGGGAGGAATATAAGGGAACAAATAAGGGACCAAGGAGAAAGAATAATAACATTAAAAAAAAAAAGACAAGAACTAATCAGAAACACTTTGTGGGGAGGAGAGAAGGAATAGGATGAGGGCAGAAAGAGCACAAGGGACTGACGTGATGGTGCACAAGTGAAATGGTGGTGGGAAACCCATGGGGACCACAACTGATGTCAAATATATATAAATAAAGAAAAAGAGGAAAGCAAAAAAAAGTATATGGATTCTGGTTCGCTCCCACCCTCTCATGTTTTCCACATAGAAGAAAAATTCATAGATGATACTCTAAGTCCTGGCAGGGATCTACAGCCTTCAAGAGCTATAGGATGAGCTGTTTGATGAAGTGGGAGATAAAATACAGGGATTTTATTAATTCAGAGATTAGTTGCTCAGAGTGTGAAACTCCAGGAGCTAAAAGCATACGCTGAAAACAAGGAAGAACTCAGCACTTCGTATCCTTCCACCCCCACCCAGCCGCGTTTTGGGCAGATGACATCTCACCTTTCAGTGCAGTCTTTTCTATTACTGGCCGGGTAGATCTGAAATGAAACTGGTCTGCCTCTGACTCCTTCCACTTGTCTTAGTTTCCTGGAGTCTTGCAGAGAAAACCTCTCTTCCCTTCCCTCCTTCTGACATCCCAAGGATGGCCATCATGCCTACCCGCAGTTCTTCGTGAAGCTACAATCACTGACCGACCAAGGGCTGAGAGGACACCCTGGACTTTTAAATGCTTGTATCAATGCAAAAATAACATGATAAGAACTTTTAGTTGTGTCAGCTGCCTGAAGGTGACCTGCAAACCGAACCATATTCTGAAGAATATAGATTTATCGCTTTGCTTTCTTACATAGAAGACTGGGGTGCAAGTCAGAGGTCAGGGATGACAGAATTCACCAGAGACAGAGTGGGGAACAGAACAGGTGGATCTACTGAAACACACTGCTGAGGAGAGCAGTGGGCAAACAGGAGGTATCTGCTGTACCATATGTGGGTTAACTCCCTGGCCGGGGATCAAACTCAGGCCGTAGTGGTGATAACACTGAGATTTAATCCCCCAGGCCACCAGGGGGTCCCATATTCTGAAGAATATTAAGCAGATTCCAAGTTGTGCCCCAAGTCTCCACGCTCCCTAGCTAATGGACACCTCTTCAGTCCTGTATTCATGACCTCCTGGTTACAGAGAAATTTTAGAACCATGTATTTAAACTATCAATGTTCGTTTGTTTGTTTTTAATGGGATTAACTATTCCACAGCCCAGGACCTACTTAGTTTCTAGAGGAAACAGTCTTCAAAACATGTTTCTTGTATCATTCCAAGGTCCCGCGTCCCACCCAACCAAGTGTATGTTCGCTCACGTATTAATATGATCACCCTGCACGTCGATCCCAATCCGCCTCTTCAGTCTATCTGCATTGGGCACTACCCAAAGTCTTCAAATGGAGAAACAGAAGCCAACACTGGACCATATCACTCCAAAGAATATGCTAACACAAGATCCAACTCAGGAAAAAATGTGGCAGAATAAAAAAAAAAAAAAAAAAAAAGAAAGCAATTTAACTCCTGCTTTGAACTTGTTTTCTCGAGCTCTCCCAACACCTTAGCAACATGGTGTTGAGGACAGAGAGGTGATCAGGCCAATTCAGAGAAAATCGGATTGAAGTTCAGAAAGAAACACAAACCGAGACCTGCCGGTGAGTCTGGTTATGACACCGCATCTGTGGCCCCAGGCCTGGGAAGCCTCTTTAGAACACCACTATCTGGAGATGACTGTCAGCCTTGAATGGTGTTAGGGGAACTAACCATCAACCAAAACGAAATGTCAAAAGAAACTTACTATGAAATGGGGCTCTGCTACTTCATAAAGATGGTCTTTGGAGAGTCACATCGAGATAAAAGCTTACTCCTCTGAGGCTGGAACCACAGCTTCTCTACGCACTGTTGTCAGACAAAAATGCGACCACATGCTCTTACACTGGCCTTCCACCCAGTGCAGGAGCGCTCATCTGCCCACCATCTTGTGACAATCTGAGCCAAGCCTCCTCTGTTTCATTTTTACCAAAAAGAAAAAAAGGATGCCATCCTACCACAACAGTCCACTGAATTCAAGCCTCTTTACAGAGGAAGCAAAAGACTTCCTAATCTCAAGCAAAAATGCCAGCTATGTGCTCCCACAGGGTTCCAGTCCCCTGGAGGCGTGGGGCAACACGACTATCACAATGACCTCCCAGCTGATCTACAATTCAATTTTGTGTGTGTGCAAAACTCCAGATGCTAGCCAGAAGTTCAGAGCCAAGCTTCAATTCCAGGACAGTTCGCCCTGTTCTCATCACAGAAGCATCCCCTGATCTTATAGGCAAGTTTAGAAACCCAGACATACTATAACTGTGGCCCAGAGACTGACCACACAGTGTTAGCTGTCTTTGGGAGGAGAGGTAGTTTTCCAGTTTGACACAGTAAGTGCTGCTTTTTACAAACTAGGCATTGGAAGCGAAGGGTGTGGGTGAGGGGAGAAGGAGGGGCCAGAATAAAACTATGAAGGTCTCAGAGAGCTGTTAGACAAAACACAGATTAAGCACACAAGGAAAGTGAGCCGGGCAGTCACAATATGAGCAGTACCTGTTTTTAGGAGTCAGAAGAAATGTGGAATGGCTCCAAGAGTATGGATTTGAGCTGAATGCTGGGTGATCTGTCAGTTTCCCTGAGAAATGTCAATCTCTTTTTCTCTACCCTTCTCCGTCCCAATCCCACAATCAGATTTGCTTTTGTGCTGAGCTCTGTCTCCTGTTCCACAGTTCACTGTAAGACAAATTTCATTTTTACTTAAAATCAGGGCGGGGGTATCTAGTGAGCAGTATTTTATTTGCGCTTATAAGAAACTATAAAAAGACAAAAGTTTATATAAATTATAATGGCTATGTACTGCCAAGCCTAAAAAACTAGATACAAAGAAGTATGTGGCGTAGAATGCCATTTTTATTACCACTGCTACAAACAGAAACACCCGTGCCCATATGCAACAAATGTGCTTTTATTGGTGAAAAATAATCCTGTCCCAGAGTAACAGGAGTGGTATTGTATTGCATTGTATCGTATCACATTATATTATATTAATTATATTATTTGTTATCTTAAACAAATAAGAAAGCCTTTATCATTTATGAACAGATAGTAATATTGATAAATATCAACACCCATTCATAGTGTATTAAAAAGTCTTCATGAACTATGACTAGAAAAAAGCTCACTTATTTATTCTGATAAAAGGGAATCCTAAAAAACATAAAAATTATTCTAAATGTTTGGTTATACCTTTTAAAATAAAAAATAATACAAAGATTTTCACTATCACCACTTAACATTACACTCGATGACTAAGATAGTATAAGAAAAAAATTAAAAGCAAAAGAAGTAGAAAGAAAACTGACATTATTTGTGGCTTATATGATTATCTATACACAAATCCAAAATACTCTAAACAATAGGAGAGTCCTAAATTTGATGATTGCAATTTTGTTGTCTTAGAGATTGTCTTGGTCCTCAACAGTTACACGATAAATTATTTAGGGATGAAGTTTCTTGATCTCTGCAATTTACTCTTAAATGATTCTGCAAAATGTAACAGTAATCCCTGTATTGTTATATGCAAACAGGGAGATAAAAACATCACATATCTTATCAATGAGTGAATTAGGTAGAGGTTGAGTGGAAATTCATTGTAATAGTCTCAAAAGTTTTTCATAGATTTCAAATTTGTTAAAGTATAAAGGTAATAAAAGTAGTAGAAAATTTAATAAAATCAATGAGTATAAGATAAATAATAAAAGTTGATTGTATTTCTTGTAACAACAACCCAACAACTACAATTTTTTAAGAAAGACTTAATTTATAATCACAACAAAGCTATATACTACTTAAGAAAAAAATCCCAAAGAATTAACATCTGAAAGAGATATCCTCTCCAAATTGATTTACAAATGCAATGTTACATCAATATAATTACCCATAGGGTTTTGGCTTTTGGCTACACTTAACAAATTTATTTTAAGAGGTATATAGAAGAGCAAAGGACCAAGAATATCCAAGGCACTTCTGAAGATGCATAATGAATTGACTCACACAAACAGAACTATAATTTATGACTGAGTTGACATGTCACATTAGTGGAGAAACAAGACAGCAAAGATATTCCCAAATATCTTTGGGAAAAATTGAAATTGGTTACTAGCTCACACCACACATGAAAATCATCTCTACTTGAATTAAGAACTCAGTATCAAAAGCAAAACCTTTTTTAAAATGCAAGAAGAAAATATTGTTGGAAATCTTCCTGACTTTGAGGGCATAAATATTGTTCAAGTAAGACCAAAAAAAAATACTAATTTTAAAAAACTTTGACAATAAGTATTATGTTCATCAAAACCTTAAAGAAAATGAAAATGCAAGCTATAAATAATGAAAAGATAATTGAAATGTTTAAAATGGACAAGGGACTAAATCCAGAATATATAAAGAATTCCCACACATCAATAAAAAAAAAATAATTCAACTGAAAAACAGGCAAAAGAGGTGAATAAGGCATTTCCCAAAAGAAAAACATTTGGTCAGTAAATACATGAAAAGATAGTCAATCTCAGGCCAACACAAAGTAAAACCAAAATTACATATGACTATACAACTCTTAGAATGTCTTCATTAAAAAAATTAATTTTATTTTAAAATTTAAAGTTTTTAGATAAAATATTTTTAAATAGAGTCATTTTAAAAACCAACCCAAATTTCAGTTAAGTTGTAGAAAAACTGGAACTCAGATGCCACTGATAGGAGTGTAAAATAATTCGGCTGTAGAAAACAGTCTATAGTTATGTACACGAGAGAAATGAAAACATAGCTCCACTCAAAACAAGGAACAAACCAAATGTCCATGACAAGTGAATGGCTAGACACTGGTATGCAATGGAACACTCAGTAATAAGAGGAATGAACTGATACTTGCAACAACATCAATTGGGTCTCAAAGCATAGTGAGTGAAAGAAGCCAGATCAGGTCCTCTCTGGTGGCGCAGTGGGTAAAGCAACACACTCTGAAGCACATCGCGGCCACTGCAGCACGAGTTCGATCCCTGCTGCCAGCCAGGGAGCTGACCCACATGGCGCCGCAGACCTCTCCTGCCTCACCCGCTGCTCCCCTCAGCAGTGTGTTTCAGTCTATCTGCCTGTTCTGTTCCCCACTCTGTCTCTGGTGGAGCCTCTCACCTCCTACATGTCTGGCCTGTACCTTAGTTATAATATGCATAAATAAATAAATCTTAAAAAAAAAAAAGAAGCCAAATCAAAAAGGATACCAACTATATGCCTTCATTTATAGAAAATTCCAGAAAATGCAAACTATCAATATATTACACAGAAACGAAAAGCAAATCACTAGTTACCTGAGTAGGTGAGAAAGTGAAAGTGGGGAAAGGGGAGATCAACAAGGGTCCCAGAAAAATTTTGGTTGTGATGGATAGGATATATTTATTATCTTGAATGTTGTGCTGATGTTATCAAAACACGTCAAATTGTGCAATTTAAATATGTGCAGCTTAATGTTACGTCAAAAGGGATAAAGCTTACTGTAGTCTGACTATGTGAGAACAGGATGGATCCTCTTAGAGAGAAAATTCCTCCTTTTTTCCAACATTTCAATGGGATTTTTTGGTTGGGAAAAAATGACATCCCTGGGTTGGCCGAGGAGCAGATTGAGACCATAGAAGAGTCATTTGTTCTGTGCAGTAAAATAATAGGAATTTTTCATTTTAAGGGTGTTGTAAAGAATTCAGAGAAGACAAGACTAAGATAAAGAAGTTTCCAGAAAAGATGGAAGACTCCCTAAAGCACAATAGTCATCAGACCCCAAGGAGAAAGATGGTCAGTAAGGAATTCTCTGGGCAGGGATGGTCATAAAACTCGATATGTAATGTTTATGTTTAAATTGTTTCCATTTTGCGTTCCAGTCACTGGCTTTGAGTTAATGGTGTTTGGGAAACTCAAAGAGGAAGGAACAATTCTGTACACAGCAGAGAAGCAGTAATTGTCCAATTGTGAGAGTAACTGAGACGAGTGGGAAGCAAACTAGAGGCAGGAATTGGTGGTGGTGGTGGTGGGGTATCTGGAAAATATAAGCATTACCTTCAGGAATTTTTGAAATTATTAGGTGGGAGACAGACCTTGGTAATATGTGGGATGGAAAAACAAGCCATTTTATTTGTGTATGAAAGGAAAGGGTGAGTCCAGAGACTGGCAGACTTGGAATTTTCAGTTAAATCTAGAATATTGGGAAAGGTCACTCAGCCATGCTGGTTACCACAGAGATGACCTGTGGGAGCTGGGCCGCATACAGATTATGCTGAGAATGACAGCTCCTGAAATTGTCCCTTGTGCTGTTGGCATATCCCAGACCTCAGGCCAATCCTCCAAAATATCTCGATTCCCCTAACTTGCCCATGATCTACTTTTGTTGTATCTCTTCTACCTTCTGAGAGAGACAGACAGAGAAAGAAGAGGAGGAGGAGGCAAAAGAAGACAAGGAGGAGAAGGTAGAGGAGAAGGAGGAGGAAGGGAGGAAAGGAGGAAGAGGAAGAGGAAAAAGGAAAAATCTTAGCGTTCTTTATAACAAAGATGGACCTTGAGAGAACTAATATAAAATGAAATAAGTGAGAGGAAGACAAATATATGATTTCACTCATACCTGGGAGAAAAACAAACAAAACAAGAACAAATTCTTAGTGTAGAGAATAAACTGGTGGTTACCAGAGGAAAAGGAGTTAGGGGATGGCTGGAAACAGATAAAGGCGGTCAATTTTATGGAGATGCCTAGACACTAGACTTTAAGTGATCAAGATGAAGTGTATACAGATGTGACATTAGAGTGCTCTATACCTGAAGTTTATATAATTTTCTAAACTAATATTACATCAATAAAAATTTATTTTCAAAGAAACATGGAAGATTCTTAGTAATTTCACTTTCCCCCCAGTTTCATTCTTTGTCTGACTGAATCAGAAAAGGATCCAGCTCTTCTACATAATCATACTTCCTCGTTCACCCCAAATATGAGTGACTAGATTCTCTATTCATACCCAAATTTTCCCATTACCTCTTCCTTTAATCAAACATAAGTCACTAGGAGTCTCAACTATGAAACAGCAAGAGAGGATAATATCAAAATAATAGGGAGGGAGGTGTGAAAAAATATATCCCTTCCATACTGTCACTCATTAGCCATCCACATGTTTGGGCAATAGACTTCGAAGAATCTTAATGCTGATGTTCAAATTGATGGTACCAATAGTGAGAGACCCCCCTCCAATGGCAACAACCATAATACAACTACTTCACAGTGTGCAAGTAACTTCTTGCTTATTCACAAGTCCACATACTCATCTGTGTAGTTCATGTAAGTTTGTCATTGGATACTACTCTCCTTTGTCACATGAGGAAAATAAAGCTCAGCGTGCCCGGTTTTATTGAGTAGAAACCACTCTGCCTCTCTGCCATCTAAGATGCTGTTCTTAAATAAGTACCATTTCTTAAGGGGGAACATATAGAGGACCCCTCAAAGAGGAAAGTGGGTAAACTTTTTTGAGGAAAAGGTTCAACTTCATTTTTAATCACTTCTAAATGAAATTTAGCATTTCTTTCCATTACAAATGTACGCAACAAACCACAGTAGTGTTAGCAACGCCCATGACTGTCTCCAGAAGTCACAGACATTTCATACTATGTTGTTGCAAGTGTCTCAAAACTATGATTGTTTATTAGGTTTCCTCTGGATCTTGTGATATAATGCATTAATCAATAAGCAATGTATGTAGACACATACACATGTATGTAACTATATATACCACTTTAATATTTTATTTTTATTTTTTTAAAGATTTATTTACTTATGCATACAAAAACTGGGGCACAGGCCAGAGATTTTGGCTGTGAGAGGATCCACCAGAGACAGAATGGGGAGCAGAACAGGCAGATCTACTGAAATACACTGCTGAGGGGAGCAGCGGGCGAGGCAGGAGAGGTCTGCCACACCATGTGGGTCCCCTCCCTGGTCGGTGGCATGGTCGAACTTGTGCTGCAGTAGCTGTGGTTTGCTTCATAATGTGTTGCTTAACCCACTGAGTGAAATACTATGTATTTTAGGCATTTAAAAATATTCTGAGAAAAAGAATATATTCTGAGAAGGGCCTCAGAGGTTTCACATGATTACCCAAGGGGCATATGTTGCACATGGATACAAGCTCACATACACAGGTTGGGACTTCCTTATCTAAAGGTTGCAGGGCATGGTCAAGAATTGTATCTCCATCTTATTCCTGTTTACCGTATCGTACTTCACATATTTAAATGTCTTTTCTTCCTAACAGGAATGGTATCTTATCTTTCTTTGGGTCTTAGAAGTGTCTGCAAATAGGTTTGACATGCACTTAACCATCATTTATAGAGTATCTACTATGTACAAGGCTTAAGTCCCATTGGGTGGGGCAAAAGAATGGAGAGAATTGAAGGAACACAGTAAGTCATTCACACAGCTGTTTGAGCATTCATTCATTTATTAATTTTGAGAATTGTCCAATGATTACTCAATGCCAATCCCTGGTACAGGTTCTGGGGCCAACAGGAAAAAGAAGACCCAAGTCCTTAGGCTCATGGAGCACGATTCAGCTGATGTGAAGAAGAGAAAACAAGACTTCTAAAGGCAGGTCACTTGTTTTGGAAAGTCAAATTCGTGGAGCCTATTTTGAGTTCACAGACTCCACCTTGTCACTGAGTTGCCATGGTAAGTAAGATGTGTAAGTGAAAAGGAAACAGCCTGACTCTGTCACCTGACACAACACCTGTAGTCACCTAGTGGTGACTATGACGGAATGCCCAAGCTGATTTCTCCTGAATGATGACTACGAATAACAACATTCTATTGTTTCCTTATCAGTGATTAGAAAGAAACGGAAGGTCATCTGCTAATTGTTACAAAGACCCCACAGTGCAACATTCTGTCTGAAGACTCTTGTCAACCAAGCCCGACTTTCAAACAAACGGCCTAAGCCTAGCAAGACACTCCCTGCTTGATCTTTCAAAACTCCCCTAATCTATTCCCTAGTGCAACACATCTTGGTACTGCCCCTGGGTTGTGGACCCAAATTGTGATTCCTATTCTCAAATAAGTATTTTCTTGAATATAGTATAGTCTGATTATTTAACTTGACTGAGTCATGGGGGAAATCTACTTTTAAATCTATATTCATCAGTTCTTTCTAGCGAAAATATCACTGGGTGAAAGTAAAAACAGGGATAGGACATGCTTTTTCTAAGAGGACAAGTCTGCAGGGGTTGCAGGAGGAATTTACCTTGTTGCTGGTCTTGCCCAGTAAACACCGAGGAGTTAGCCCTCCATTGCCCCAGGTGTTTCAGAGGCTGGCTTGTCCGAAGACAAGATGGCTGTCTGCCCTGTCTGCCCGTTCTGGTCCAAGAATTCTATGATGCTATCAGTTAGTCACAATGTGCAATGTTGCCTAGATACCTTGGGACTTCTTTCTTTTTTAAGAAACCAGAGTTGGAAGACAAGCATGCTGGGTAACTTCCTTAAACCTGCCAAACATGCCAGAGAACATGCCTGGGAGGAATTGGTGGCAGAGCTACCTAAATTTCCGGGACAGATCATCTCTCCAGGCAGGGTGGCAAAGGCAGAGACCCCCAATGATAGTGTATGAGAGAGGGAGTACCTCAGGATCCCCAAACTTGTCTGCTCTAAAGAGACTGGGCCATCTGTGCACACAAAGGCAAAGCTACTCATATTATAAAAGAACTTTCACAGAATTAGTGTGCATAGAGAGAGAAGAAAGGACAGTGGTTTCCCAATAAAACACCCAAGATTACCCATCTCTTCATGGGCAAAGGCCCAACCAACAGGGTTGGCCCGAAGCAGGGTTGTTAAGGCCTGATAGTTTGCTGCAAGTCTAAGGCACCTTCTAGCAGGGAATAATTAGGAAGGGTTCTGGAGCAGGTCCCAGAAAGCTGGGATAAAAAGAGATACCACATAAAAATAAAGGGGGCCATTGTCAGCCTCCCCAGATGTCCCTCACCCATGTCTATTTCAAGGGTCTCTCCTCCACATATCTCCTTCCCAGACATGTGGAGAAGATATGAGGGTCTTATGTACTGAGGGAAACACTATTCATTTATCACTAAACAACTGCAAACCATTAAGAAGTTTTTAAAACAAAGAGTGGTAGGTCACATTTGTTTCACGTGAATGACCCTGAATCAGTACAGATGCCTTCCCAGGGGCACCAGGGTGCAAGTCAGGCCCCAGAAGCAAGAGTCTCTCCGTCTTCTTCCCCAGAGCCCACCTGCCCTCCTTCCACATTGTGTAACTCCACCAAGCCACTCAGGTCCAGCCAAGTGGGGCAGAAAACACGACCCTGTAGTGGGATGCGTCTAACACCGGCAGAACCAGTCAGAAAGGACTGCAAGCTGGGGGGACATACCAAGGAATGGAAGTGGCTGAAGCATCTAGAGGGGAGCTCAGCCAGCCAGGCCACATGAACAGATTAGCTGTATCTTTCAAGCCCAGCAGCCTCAGAACCCAAAGTCATACAGAACAGACAGTTCAAGTCTCATCTGAAACATGATTTCTCAGGCCACACGCTTTGATTTTACAAGTTGGCCCATTTTTGACCCAAGCATGCCAAATAGAGAGACAGTTTAATGTCCTTGGAAAACAATAACAAAATGCTGAGAGGACCAGAGAACCTGGGGTTCTCTTTCAACCTTCCAGAAGGTGAAGTCAGCCAGAAGCCTGCCTGTTGGTGCCTGACCAACTCAGCCGCCAGAGCAAAGGCTGGTCAGCCCCCAAGGCGCAGCCGGCCCAACCCCAGGGCTCCTAGTTCTCCTTCTGTGCCTGCTGCAACCTCTTGGCCACTGCAGTGATCAGCGCAGCCCCCTTCCCACTCCCATCTTCTGACAGCATGAATGTCACGTCACACTGAGGGGCTAATTCTTGCACAGTTTCCTTCAATATCCGAGAGAAGCTAGGAAAAAGAGAAACAGCGTCAGTATTGACATAAGGGATCAGCTTATTTATAAATAATCCCAATCTAGTTTGTTCCTTCCAATTTGCTTCTCATGGTTCTCGAACAGGTTCTTAAACAACTTCTTAGACAGTTTTTAATTGTACCTTTTAGGGGCCTCCCTGGTGGCGCAGTGGGTTAAGCAACACACTATGAAGCAGACCGCAGCCACTGAAGCAGCACGAGTTCGATCCCTGCTGCCAGCCAGGGAGGGGACACACATGGCGCAGCAGACCTCTCCTGCCTTGCCCGCTGCTCCCCTCAGCAGTGTGTTTCTGTTGATCTGCCTGTTCTGCTCCCCGCTCTCTGTGGTGAATCCTCTCACCCCCCCACACCTCTGGCCTGTACCCCAGTGCTTGTATGCATAAATAAATAAATCTTTTAAAAAAATAATTGTACCTTTTATTGGGTAACAATGCTAGAGACTATTCTAGGGGTCTTATTAATATTCAAACCAGGTCTGGTTTTTGTCCCTATGTCTTCCCTTTTTATATTCAAATTTCCCCCAAATTTTTATTTTGAAAATTTCTGAACTTAACAAAGTTGAAAGAGTAGTGTAGTGAGTATATATATATACATTTTGCAAAGCTGAAATTTTGTCCTATTGGCATTCTCTGTCCACTCATTGATCCATCCCTCTCTCCCTGCATTAATTTTTCCCTCAAAAAACACGGACCTACTATGACACTGGGTCTCTCTCAACTACATTTGAGATATTAAATCCATTTGAATGGGCATCTTGGGAGTCAGTTACCAGGCTTAGACTGTGGGGTCAAAATGTATTTACCAGAGGCCTGGGCATCTGGGCCTCATGACTTGGGACCTTGAGTTACCATGAGTGGGACAGACCGTGGTCATCTCTGAAGTGAACACACCAGAACAGGCTCTGAACCTGACCTCAACACACAGCTGGCAGACAGCACCGGCGCTCCCAGGGGCCCTGCCAGTAACGTGGGAGGAAAAGGTCTGAGGTCTTCTTGGAGGCACAGAAGGGTAATTAGCCTTAAACTGCCTGGGAGAAAGGAAGACATGGCTTGGCAGTCACTGCTCAATCTTTTCTCTTTTTAAGGTTTTTAAAATTTTCACAATTCAGTAGTTTTGAGTATAATCAAAAAGGTGTGCAACCATCACCGCTATCTAATCCCAGAACGTTTTTATCACCAAAAAAAGGTAAGGTAATGGACACTGTGGTAGGAGACTATGGGTGACTCGGCGGTAGGTACACTACAGTGGTGACACCCGATGGGGTAGCCTAATATTACCTCAGTTAAAAATAACAGCTTTTTACAAAGACAGAAGCAAAGCAAACGTATACCCATTAATAGTCACTCCCATCTGCACCAACCCCTAGGCGCCCCGACACTGACCTACTCTCTATCGCTATAGCTCTGCCTGATCTGGATTTTTCACATAGTAGAATCATGTATGTGACCATGTGTGTCTAGCTCCTTTCACTCAACATGATGCTTCTCAAGGTTCATCAAAGTTCACAGCTTCATGCCTTTTTATGAGGAATATTCCTTTGTCTGGATGTGTCACATTTTGTTTGTCCATCCATCAGCTCATGGACATTTGGGCTGTTTTCCCTTTCGGCTATCCTGCTGCTATGAACATCACCAGCACATTTCAGTGTGAACATGTTTCTCGTGTGCTCAGGGACACCTTAGAAAGGAATTCTGGATCATATGGTAACTGTGTTTATCTTTTTAAGGACTTGCCAAACAGTTTCCCACCAGCAGTGTATGAGGGCTCCACTTTCATCACAACTTCATTAATACTCGCTATGATCAGCCTTTGAGCATCTTTTCCTGTGCTTATTGGCTGTTTGTATAGATTCTTTGAAGAGATATTTACTGAAATCATTTCCCCATCTATTAATTGGATTCGTTGCCTTTTTATTGTTGAGTTGTAAGTATTCTTTATATATTCTAGATATAAGTCCCTTAGCAAATACATGATTTGCAAATACTTTCTCCCATTCTGTCTTCTCACTTTCTTATCAATAATCTTGGATAATTATTCATAAGAGGGCAAAGGATCAAGGATTACAATAGTACTATTCAGATATACCTTTCAGCATGTCTAGAAGTTTTTATAGGCTTGTTAATACTTATCCTCTTCACCAAAACGAAATGTACAATATTAAATAAAAATAACAGTTTGCATCTTTGTTGTTTTGTGATGTTCCATGTACTCTGCAGGCACTATTTAACTTAATCACAGCAACAACCTATAAGGTAGGGACAATACTGATGTTCATTTTACAGATAAAGAACCGAAGTTCAAAGAGGGCAAGAACCTGCGCCTTAGCCTCCCAGCTTTTAAGGTGGGGCCAGGATTCAAACTCATGTCACCTAAAAGAGCTCTTAATTCTTTTCTCCATTAATTCTTAGCTAAGAAAATGACAAGCACACTTGATAAAGGCCTTTTCCTAATACAAAATATCCAGTCCTCATTACTCCACCATGAGGTTGGCTGGAGATATGTTAATAATTACTTATATTGAGCAATGTAGAAAGCATTTGATATCACAGACTCACTAAATCCTTATGCCTCCTTCCGAGGTAGAGATTACTACTGCCGGCCTTTTACAGCTGAGGAAGCTGGGGTTCCCACAGCGTGCCCCTAGGACACCTCCAAGTCTCAACACGCCTTTGCTGTTGGATTCCACTGGGTTCACACTCAGTCTCAGCACGCCCCTCTCACCCCCGACCCCCGCTCTCTCAGGCACTCACTGTGGGTGCAGCTTGTACAGGGTGCCATCCACGCCTACGGTGATCCTCAGGTGCTCGAGCCCCTGGTCTTCCCTCCTTTTTTCTACAACGGCAGCCAGGCCAGCACCACAGAGCTGAGCTGCCCGCCGGGACACGGCTCCGCACACCTCCTTCACCACGATGCTGTCCTCGCATGTGCTGTCCAGGCCGAGCTGCTGCAGGATCGCCCGGACCTGGAGGAGGGCCAGGCGATCACTGCAGGCAAGAGAGCAAGATGTCAGGACCTGTTTCTTTTCTTAGGGCCCCGGCACTGCTCTACACAGCTTACAGCCCCCCATGCCTACATGCCCTAGCAGGAAGAAGCAGAAAATGATCCAGGTGATGGCTAGATAGGAACAGGATACCTTAGAAGCCTGGGACTTCAGAAGGTTCTGCCACTCTAGCAAGTCCCATCACCTTGAAAACATAAAATGTCAACACCTCTGTGTTGAGCATATTCAAGTGTATTATCTTATTAGGAGCTATTATGAGATTCAGTAACCCACACCCAGGGGACCCATTTTTCAGAAGGTAAATCTGAGGTTCAGCATGTTAGAGACTTGCCCACAGTCAGCAGGAGCAGGGATTCAAACACATGTCCTCTCACAGCGGGTCTGCTGTCTCCCATTGATCATGGCAGCTTCTGATGCTCTGGTCTCCTTCAATGGGAGGCCAACTTTCCTTCTCTAACTTTTTCTGATTCTTCACTTTCTCCTTCCAACTAGATGGAGGTTCAGAGTATATTCTTTATAAGGGTCAGCAAAAGGCTGGGCTATGTGTATTTCTTGGGCAAAAAATAAATGAATACACAGTGTACAATCAGCATCTTAGCTGATGCAAGCTCATTAAATTCATGAGCACCTGCGGAGAAGTCCCACTGTGGGGACAGGCTAACTTGTGTCTAGACCCTGATTATCCCAGTGAATTTAAACAGGGCTTGACTCGCAAGCTGAAGAATAAGAGGTTATACCCTTACTTGTTCAAAGTACTACTTAGAGAAGAGTGTGGTCAAGAGAGAACAATGGAGAAACAAGCTGTGTGGCCACAGAGGGAATTCAGGGATAAATGGTGGTGTATCCAGACATAGAATTCTTTGGAGGACCTAAAGATGAGTCTGCATGAGAAAATAATACTACGGGAAATGTTTGTGACATAGCAAATGAAAGAAGAGATTATAAAATACTATGTGCCATATGATTTTGGTCTTTTTGGCTTTGTTTTTAATGCTTCTTGCACAAAAGAAAAAATCTATCCAGATGCTGGGAGGATTATAAGAAATTCTTTTTTCCCCCTTTAGTTTATAAAGGAGTGATATTTGTAAAGAAAGGGAAGAAAAGTGGGTGGTTTTTTTTTTTTTTTGGTATGTATAAAAAAATCTGGTATTCCATTCACAATCTAGTCTTTCACAATTTATTTTATATATACATATAATTAGGTAAATATATATACATATAAAATCTTATTTGATCCTCAGAGTAATTCTTGGAGGTAAGCAGCAGAGTAATGATTTACTCTGATAAAGAAGGAAATTGGTGCCTGGAGAGGTGAAGCAACCTGCCTCAGGTACACAGCACAAACAGGTTAAGTAGTAAAGATGAATCTTAAACTCAGGCCCTGACACCACAAACTAAGGGTTCTTCTCCCTGAGAATTACTATCCTATGCATTCAACAAATGCTTTGAAGTGGGCCACAGTCAGCACGGCATCTTCCATCTTCTAAATGGCACGATATGGCTATGATCTTTTTATTCCATGAAGGTTTAAAAAGAAAAAAACAAAAAACAGTAGAAGGCAAAGTAGCCAGTCAACACTTCTTGCATGACAAAAGCAAATATTTCTGGAGGTGCTGACAACTTGTGCTTGACAACTTGACAAGTTGTCCAGGAACAACTTGGTATTCAGGCCAAAATACAGGCAAATATATGCCAATTATCTCTTGCATGCAAGAGAGAAACTATTTCCCCTACAGCAAGAGAGAATCCCTCTGGTTACCAAAGGTGATGACTTTTAACTTGTATTTCTGGATCTGATAGGTTGAAGACCAGACCAAAATAAGGATGCATGCCATTCACTATTCAACACTTCAGAACCACAAAAGTGCCGCTGCTGGTGCTACAGCTGATTCTACCCGTGTCTCTCTGGCGAGCAAGAACTCCTTGGCAATCGTCAAACTAAGTTGCCTCATTAAGGAAACTTTCATTTTCTTTTTTTCCCCAAAGTGATTTTTGGCTTATTGGAATCTGCCCATAAAGAACAGGAGTATTCAATGAATGAATGAGTGGATGAAAATTGACGGAAATACCAAACATGAAGCCTCTGATAACATCCAATGCTAATATGAAAAGCAGTAACTCACACATTTGGACATAATTGGGGGTTGTGGAAAATGAACCTTTTTAAAAAAATAGTGTGTCCCTAGGGAAATGTTTCTTTGAACGAAATGCTTCTATTCCTAAGGAAACAATTCATGAGATACAAATGACTATGTGAACAACAAAAAAATATGTATTATATATATATAATAGAGTAATACTCTCTTCCTCAGAATTGTGGATATTCATAAATTATAAGTTAGACATTCTACACTAAGGGGAAAGTTTAGTAAATTATAGTATAGCAACACAATTAATATTAAGCAGTCTTATAAAATGACAATTACACCAGAGTTGATATGGGGGAGTTTCTCCTTAGAAGTAGTTCAGCTAGTAAATGCAGGGGATAGCATTAAATTGCCATCGTTTTCAAGAGCTAGAAATCATGGATCTCGGCAGTGAGCATCAATGGCCACTAACATAAAAGACAGACAGCTCAGTGCTGCCGATGACATAATATTCAGATTTCAACAGTGAACCTAACCACCCAAGTCTAACTCTGAATTTGCAGGAAGCAGAAGGATCAGCAGAAAAGTTAAATGCTATAATGAACAAAATATGGAACATGGAAAACTTATAGCATGATCTGTTCTTCATCAAATACACAATGAGGGAAAATAAGAGGGCAGAAACCTATAGATTAAAAGAGATTTAAAAAACATATCAACCAAATGCAAAGTTTGGGCCTTGTTTGGATACTAATGCAAACAAATACATTTAAAAACTATTATTTTTTAAGCAATTTGGGGAATAAGAACACTGAGAGGATCTTTCAAATGACTGAGGTTTATCATTAGCTATTTCAAAAGCAATAATGGTATTGTGGTGATGCTTTCTTCTTTTTTAGAGAACTTATATTTGAGAGATAATTTGGGAATATTTATAGATGAATTGTTATAAAGCATGGCATTTGTTTCAGCTGGGGGTGGGGGAAGCAGGGAACATTTAAGAGAACCCACTTCAGTCATGAATTGATCAGGTGGTGGTGAAAACCTTAGGTTCATTTTACTACTCCCTCTACCATTTCTGTATATGTTTAAAACTTTTAGTAATAAAAATCACATGACAACCAGAATTACAATTGGAAATTTCCACAAACACTGAATAAATAATATACAGAATATGTGTAATATGATTGAATTGCTAGCAATAATATGTTTACACACATTCAAAAACTTGAAAGGAAATATGCAAAAATCAAAACAGCTATATTATTGAGTAATGAGGATAATACTTTTCAAGACTTTTCTTTCATACTATGTACACAACGCCTTTTCAGGAGCCAACGAGGATTGCTTTTCAGCCTCATCTAGCTCCTTGTAATAATCGGCTCTGTGTGCATATCAGTTCGTCATCCCGATGTAGCTGGACAGAGGGAGCATCCCAGGAAGCAACCTCTGCCTGACCTGGACCTTACGGCTTTTGTTTTTAAACCTCAAATCTGCACAACCTGGTGACATCAGTACAACCCAAACAGGCCTTTCACACCGAGCAGGCGAACGTCATAGCACATCACCTCTCAATCTGGGACAGGAACTTGGTTTCAAAGATTCCCCTGGTCCGGAGACGTTCTGAAATCTGCCCACGGAAGAGAAGCCCCTGCTTAGTGAGGTCAATCAGAATCTGCCGCACAATCTCGCCAAGGTACATCCCACTAGTCATCTTCTCATATCTGTTGGGGGAGGACGAATAAAGGTGGTGAGAGCAAGAAGACGAGTGCTGGAGAGTGGTTCCTGAAAAGAAGGCACCCGCCAGCTAGCTGTTCAGAATGGTTCATACTGGGCAGCAGGGCCACCGAAACACAATGCAGAAGGTGGCATGGTGTGGGAAAGCCAGCTGTCAGCTTGCCAAAGCTGAGCTGCGAGACCTGAGCAAGCGCTGAAGCTACTGCCTGTGACACAGGAAGCAAAGTGCTGGCCCGACCTGAGAGCTGAGAGACAAGCATCTGGTGCACAGCAGGCACTGAGCCAAAGTGAGTCCTTCTCTTGGTCCCCAAATCAAGAGAATTCTGTATTATAATTCTGTTCTACTAAAGAGACTCATCGGCTTTGTATTTGAAGACATTTGTTCTACTCGAGAGTTTGCTACATGAGACAGTACATTAAACTGTCTTCACACAGCAGGAGTGATAGAAAAATGTTAGCTCCCTCCCCACTTTCTACCTGGCTGTGAGCTCCTTGAGGAAGGAGCAGGAGGACAAGGGGCATTGACCAGGACAGGCACTGACCTGAAACTCTGCCCAGGTGACAGTTGTTACAGCAATGAGGTGACGCTGCACAGCTAAATGAACATGAGTGTGCCTGAGACCTAGAGACTGGATTTGCATTCTCTTAAGTGTTCAGGACCCCACTGGTCTAAGGCACTAACACTAAACAGACATATCATAGCGACTCTAAGGCAAATGCAAATCTGCCGTGCTCTTAAGCTCTCTGTCCCAAAATGTGAGCCTCCAGTAGATTCAGATACAAAACTAAGTCAGGAGGAAATTACCCCTTGAAAGAGCCCTGATACTTGGATGTCCTAGCTTGGAATTCATAGATAAGTTCCCTTTTTTGGAGCAACCCCTGTCTCAGCTGAACTTACCACACCTGCCTACCAGCTAAAAAGACAAGGAGCCTCCAGGGCTACGCATGATCTTTTCCAAGACTCTTCCAAAACAGTGTCCTCCATTCAACAGTTATCAAGTTATCGCCGGCTCAGACATTCCATGATATTTCTTATCTTTCAACTTCTCCACTTGGACATCACCCATCACAATCAATCTATATTCTCATCTCGTTTTACATACTAAGACTCTGAGCTTAATGGTGACAAAGATGATGTGGCCTGACAATAAAACATTTACTATCTGGTGATTTACAGAAAAAGTTTGCAACATCATGTTTCATGGATGATGCCAGGTTAGTGATCAACTCACGGCATGCTAGCTCTCTCCCCATCCAACTCCTGTTCTCTCCTAATCAAGAAGGTATATGAGACTGCAAATGAAAATGTACTTCAGTTTGGGTAGTAACTGGAATGTACCTTATTAATGACTGTGGCCCATGTGGGATGTGACAGCTAAGTTGAAAACCAGGATTGTCATTTGTCACCACTCCCTACTCCCTACTCCCAGAAAAACAGAGATCAGCAACCTGGAAGCCAACTCTTGAGAGGCTGAGGATGTTCACCTCTAAAATGGACCTACTAAAAGCCCATTCCTAGAGAACTCACTATGTTATCATAGCCCTAGCCTGTGACACCTCATGTACAGTGAGTGGACATACCCATGGCCTTTATCTTGCTTCTATCTATCTTGCGTATGGCGCCTTGTGGTAATCAGAAAAAGGGACCCTTTCTATTTATTGTAAACTTGTCATAATATTTTGCTTTCGTTCAAATAATTCACTTCACTGACATCTGAATGAGGATTATAATAATTACAATAGGCTGTAGTGTCTATGATATGAAAATGGCATCCCCTCTTAGATATGGCAAAGTCATAAACTGTAAATGTATAAATGCACACACCCATGCTCCTCACCTCTGTTTGCCAGAATTCAAGGACCCCTCATCCACCTCCTTGTCATACTGTGTGCGGATGTCATCTATGCAGCCATTATCTCCAAATCCTCCCCACTCAGTGTTAATACACATCTTCCCTTCATCCCCTTCCACCAGTTCTATGTTCTTCATCTCTTCCATGTAGCACAAGTTGCTGCCTGTTCCTAGGAAGTTACAAAGAGATTTTGGTCTGTGAATTACAGCAACAGATCCTAGACAGGCAGTGGAGTGCAGTGGGTAGGAACTTAGACTTGGGGTCAGTTAACAAATGTTTATGTATTCCAGCTTTACAGTTCTAGCTATGTGACCTTAGACAAGTATCTCATCTTTCAGATCTTTAAGAAGGGAATACAAAATGATTATAAAGATATGTTGTGAGTTATACAGAAAAAAATGAAAGATATTCCTAAGTTTCCTACATATAGTGAATATTCAGCGAATGGTACATGTGATATCATCCTCTTCTTCCTCCTCCTCATCATTATTGTTAAACTCTAGGTACAGAAAGTAAACTTTCAAGTCATCATACAGCTAACAGTCAGAGCTGGAAGGGACCACAGGGAATCATCTAGTCTTGGATAAGGAAATCTTGACAGCTGGAAGCAACCTCTTTGCCCATGACCTGACCTCAGAACTATTCTCAACACAATAGTCCAGGCAATTATTATATTTAATCAAATAAGAGTCAGCTCTTTCCTTTCTAGATATGGCCCATAGATGATAAAACTCAAGATGAGAATAAGTAATCTATGGCAATCATCACTCCCATAGATGATAAAACTCAAGTTCACAAAGTAGGTAAGAGCTGGGTAAGATGAAATCTCTTACCTGGCCCTGAGGACATTTCAGTATGCCCATATCCTTGTTCCACTTGCAGGAAGTCCAAACAACCAACTCATACAACTTTTCCAGAGTTTGTCAGTACTACCTCAGCTTGTCACTTTGAATGCCCCTCATCCCAATTCCACTAGTTCAAACCACCTGTCTTCTTACCTCTGAGAAAGGCATCTTCCAGCCATCCACCCTAGCCCATAATCACTGACGGACTTCTCCCAAAACCCCCTAAAGTATCTGTGACACTTCACACCAGTCTCTTCTCATCTTCTTGTTTCTCTGCAGTTCTCCATCCTATGCACCCTGACAGCCAGAAGAGGCTGAGAGCAGAGAAGCTATATATTGTAGCAGAGCAAGAATCTTAACTCCTGCAGTCACAACACTTTCCTCCATCAAGTCCCCAATTTGAAAATCCCTTCTAAGTCATTCTCTTTCCTCAATAGAAAGGACAATCTTGGATTAGGGCCCTTTGTGGAGAAATCTCATTAGTAAAGATTCTGGAATCAGGGACCTGGAATCTCGATCTAACTTCACCTCTGCCTTAGAGAAATCTGGCTCCAGAGCCTCTATGTTAAAAGAGAACTTCTGAAGGATCAAAAGGGAGTAGGCCAATGGGACATGCTTGACTATTTACCTGCAATCAGGCCAATCTCACAATTAGGATCCTCATAGCCACAGGTCATCATGGTCCCCACTGTGTCATTCACCAGAGCAACTATGTCCAGATCAAACTCCTGCAAAGGAAAGAGTTCTACGCTAAGTATAATGTGTGAGTCAAAAAGGTTTAGGGGGGGATTTGCCCAAAGGGGAAAGGTCAGAGTCATAGAAACTGGTCATGTGATGGCAGAGCTGAGGAGTCCAGGAGAAACGACCCCCAGAACATAAGTCTCAACATCAACATACATTTCTCCTCTTAATGGCTTCCCTGAGCAGGTCTACCACATCTTCCCCTTCACAGTCAGTGGCCTTGAAGCCTTTGGTCCAGCCAACGAGTGTTCCCTGAAAGAAAGGAGAAGAAACTATTTGAGCAAATTTTGGGAGACCACTGCACAACCTCAACATAAAACAGATGCAAGACACTGTAGTTGGCTGCTAGTCAAATGCATGTGATTTTGACTGTGCTTCCCTCTCCACCCTAACACTGGGTCTTGCATCTTGCATTGGTGGCTAATATTGCATCACAGAGCACAATGTTCAGACAAGGTCTACTGCCAAGTGGTATAACTGTAGCAATTCATATTCACCCAGGGTCACCTTGCTGTGATTGGAGACATGAAATGCCTGGATCATAGTGATCCTTCTACTAATTTAGCCAAGATGTGATTAAAGATAAAGATATAAAATGTACATCAAAACATTGTTCCATGGTGAAAAAATAAGAGGCATGCTCTCAATGCAACAATATGCATCTATTATCTTGTACATTATTAAAGGAAATGTTAATCTACTCATTAAAAATCACTACTGTAAGAGAACACTGAATGTTAGAGAAAGATAGACATCATACACTATTAAGTGAGCACACATTAAACAAATACAGATGGTGAATTTTCCTTTCTTTTTTTTTAAATCTCCTCTCTCCATCTCTGTCTCTGCCTCTCTTGCCCCACCCCTCACATCTGGATAAAAGCTTGGAACAACGTATATACAAGGTGGTAAGGGGTTCCAGTGATTTTCTCTGGGTACAATATTATGGCTTCCTTTTGATCTCTCCTTATTGTGTTTTTGTATTTTCTAGTTTCTTTAAAACTGGCATGCAAAATTTTTATAATATGGGGAGAAATTTTTTTCTTTCTAAAAGGTAGGCACCATTACAATGTTAGCAATATTAGCCAGAGGCGGGAATGAGTCTAGCCTGGCTCTGCAGCTGAGTGCTGGCGATGGAATAAGTGGCATCTAAATCAGGCTCCTGGAATCAGAGAGGCTGCCAGCAACTCTGATGACAGTGCCTCCAACCAAGTAGGCTGGATGGCCACCTCCCCTAAGGCCTGTAGTCCTTGTCTCCCTCCTTCTCTCCAAATCCCTGGTAAACTGGGGTTTCTTGATTCGTTCCTGGTGGGTATATGTAAAACATTAGAGAAATATCCCCAGTTGAAAAATCTCTCTTATTAGTTGCAATAACATGGTAATATGCTTTAAAAGTCTCTCTTTTTCTCCCCAGCCACTGGTGGCTTTTCTTTCAGCTGTCCATTGGTCTCCACACCCCCACCTTAATTGTGACTTCATAACTGCTGGAGAGAAGCTATATGTCCTGGATAGAGAGAAGCCCTGTGTCCTGGATCAGGTGGAGCTGCTGTGTCCTGGTACCCATAGAGCGTTCAGTACCATGGACAGCTACACGTAACTTTCCCTCCCTGGTTGGGCATTAATTTTAATGGCAACAGTAACACAGGAATGCATTACCTTTTTTAAAAATTAAAGCATTACTGACAACAATAAAGTGCCATTTAACTCCCCATCGTTCCAATCTGAGGAGTAGTCCTTATAAATATTTTTGTTCACATTTACATATATTTTTAAATAAATAAATTTCTTACTGTGTGTGAACTACTGGGTGTTGTCATGAGTTCTCAGGTTAACTGCTGGGCTGACCAGAGCTCTCCCTGTCATTCATGAGTGTTGCTCTATGTTAATATCAATGCTGGGGGTTGGCTGATGTGAGTCTGTCAGATAAAAAGAGTCCTGCTCTCCATGAGGTGCAGAATGGTGCTTTTATCCAAGAATTCTAAGAAAGACCTTGTGATGGAAGTTTCTGTAGTATTATGAATAATTTACTAAAATTATTATCCTTGATGTTCCTCAATTTCAACTCAATTAGTGTCCATATGATAAATTCCTCTGAGAGTCTAATATCAAGAAAGAAATACATTTCTTCTGATGCACTGGTAAGCTTTCATTGATCAGACAATAAAAGCCCTGCAGCTTATTGTGTGTTCCTGTTTACACTGACTATGCAAAAGGACAGATAATATTTCTGCCTAAATATTATAACTGGCTTGTTTATTACTGCTTTCTCCCAACATAATATGCTTTGATCTCACTTCTAAAGTATTCTTACACACGTGTTCCTTTATTGAGTACTACCCTAAACTCTTTTGCGAACTTCAGTCAAAAAATATAATAATGAAAATAGAACATAAACGTAAATTAAGTGGTTCCAAATGCCCTGAACCTGAGCAAATAAGTAAATGAACAGTGACTCAGAGGTGACTTGAGATTCCCTGGTGAAAAAGGAAAGCCGCCAGCCTGGCGGTGAGCCTGGCTGGGTGTCTTACCTTGTCAATGCACGTCTGTCTGCAGGGGAATGAGAATGTGAAGCCCAAAGGTAGCTGCACTCCTTTGAGGCCCATGTAGTCCAGAAAGTCAGCAATGCACTGCACGATGTGGTCAAATAGCTGCAGGAGACAATAGCAGTCAGACCCAGCTGGCAGAGATACGGGGTGGGGGCTGGCACTCACAAAATCAGTCCTGGCATTTACCTCTTCACCGGTGCCCTGCATGATCTCTAGGGGGATGGCGAAGATCTTGTGGTACATATGCACTGACCTCCGTCCACTTCTGATTTTCACCAAGAGGACCCGGAAGTTAGTTCCCCCCAGGTCCAGGGCAAGGAACTTTCCTTTTTCTGTGGTGGAGAAAGTGGGAGCTACACTCAACCAGCATACAGAGAGCAGCTCTGGGTTGGAAAGGTCAGGGGAAGAAAGTAATGAGGGTCTCCCTGGTGGCGCAAAGGGTTAAGCACCGCACTATGAAGCTACCCACAGCCACTACAGCGTGAGTTCAATCCCCAGCCAGGGAGGGGACCCACATGGTGCAGCAGACCTCTCCTGCTTCACCTGCTGCTCCCCTCAGCAATGTACTTCAGTCAGTCTGCCTGTTCTGCTCTCCACTCTGTCTCTGGTAGATCCTCTCACCCCCCCCCCACACCTCTGACCTATACCCCAGTTCTTGTTTGCATAAATAAATAAATCTTTAACCAAAAAAAGGCCTTTCCCTTCCCCAAAATTATTTAAAAAGAAAAGAAAGTAATGAGAGTGGAGATGTAGACAGTAAAGTCCCAGAAGAGAAGAGTTTTAGAAAAGACAGTGCAAGAAGAGAAGTCAAAGTACTCCGAGAGTCCAGATGGGAGCTCCCTAGGACAGTATCTGGGTCTTCTGTTCCGCCAACAGCATGAGGTTAGCTCTATGTTCTCCACTAATTAGGCACAGACACGAAGCCAAACTTAGGTACTCTTTCACTACAAACGCCTTGGATCAAACAAGGCAAAAAAATTCACAAGCACTGACCTACCAATGCCCCTTCCTGCCATCACAGACACGAATGAGGTACTGAAGCCAAAACTCCTGGGTTTAAGGAGATTCCGCAGGCGCCCTAGCGGCCTTCAGAGAAGGGAGCCGTGACCGACCTACCGGTGCCGTCTGGCACTCCATAGACGAAGGTGGGCAGCATCTTGACTGCGGCCATTGGGTGGGTTTCCTTCTTCAGTCCGTACTCAAGCTCAGTCCGCATCTTGTCTCGCACCCCCACTAGTTGCTCATGGGTCAACTGGAACAAAGCCAGCACCTTGTCAATCTGTTTCCGCTGGGCCTGCAGGCGACAGGCCACCGCTGTCACCATGGCGGCCCCCTTGGTGCTGCCACTCTCTGAGAGGAGAAAGCGGATGTCGCAGTTCGGGACCAGTTTCCTCACCACCTTGTGCAGGCGTTTTGGGTATCTGAAGAAGGGGCGGTGCCAAAATACACAACAGTCACAAAACCCAGGCCCAACAACAGGAACAAACGTGCATCATCATGGAAAGGAGCTCTTTGGGCGCTTCAGATACTAGATGGGGGTAGAAGGGAGGGGAGTGGCTTGAGGTAGGGACCAGGGCAGCTGGAGCAGTGGAAGGGCCAATCAGGAGTCTCAAAGAAGTAGCTATTATATCACCAATACTTCAATAAGTAGGGCGTGTCCACAAACAATGTTTCGACTAAAAATCACCTTTATCCAGAAAGGGAAGGTTTTCTTCCCAAAGTTCTTTCTAGGGTGTACCCACTGACTTCCAATACCAACTCCATTAGCCAGAAGGGCTTTTGCCTTTCTTCCTTCTAGGAAATTCTCATTTTCATGTTTTCTAACAGGATCCTTTGTGTGAATTTGGCAATCTCTGCCATCCCTATTTTCTCCCATTTATCATTAGCTGTATCTTGCTTACCAGTTGTATCATGTAGTAAGTATTCAGTAATAATGGGTAGGTGAGTAGGTGGATGGTTACCTGGATGAATGACCTTCTAAGTCAGGAAACAGATCTCAGCAGAATATTTCTTTAAGAGTGATCCCCAAAAGCAACCTAGCTAGCTAGATGAACATAGTATCTGGATTTACCCTTTCCCTTGTAATCTCAAAACCAACAGGAGATGGTTGGTTCCAGCAGCTCAGAGAAGTAACATCGTCCAGAGACAACCCTGGAACTCTGTCTGAGGGGACACTAGTTTGTGGGGGCATGGGTTGGCTGCAAGCACTCACTGAGGGTGTATCTTGTAGACTGTGCCGTCCATGCCCACGGTGGTCCGGAGCCGAACCAGCTTCTTGTTCTCTCGGAGGCGTGTCAGGATGGCTGCCAGGGCTGCTGCACAGAGATTGGCCGAACGGAAGGAGACGATAGTGCAGACATGCTGGACCGCGATGCAGTCAGCTTCAGAAGGTTCCAGGCCCAGATCAGTCAGGATTTCTCTTGTATTGGCAAGGCCTTCTTTATACCTGGCCATGAGACAGAAATGAGAGGACCACACTTCTCCATCCCATGGGATACCACTTTGGAGAGCCAACTTTCCCAACTCTCAAGATTGTGAAAAGTCAGTAGGCTGGCACATAGGAAAATGCCAAAAATATACCAACAAAGTAGCAATGTTCATAGCAATCACTGTTTATTGAGCATTCAATATGTGCCAGGAGCTTGACTAAGGATTTAACGTGCATGGACTCAATTCTCACAGTAATTCTGGACAGAGAAGCATCTCTATTGTACAGAAGAGAGACATGAAGCCCAGAGAAAGTAAGTAACTTGTCCACAGTCACACAACTAGTGAAAGCAAGGGCAAGCATTTGAACTCTGGCAGTTAGATGACAACTCAGTCAAGGCTGTTCCATACTGCGTTTCATAGAAATTTAGTAACTCCAGGCTCCACATAAGCCAGTCTTCTGAACTCAGAATCTAAACTGATTGTGAAGCTCAGAGCAATGCCAGGGTTTCTAAGCCTTAGGAGCATAACGCTGAGTTGACTGGGGCCAGCTGCCTTAAACCACCCAGCTCCCCATTGCAGGGGCCTGTGTGAGTGGCCTTAAATCACCAAAGTTAAAGCCAGCCCCAACAGTAGCAGATAGACAAAGCTCTTACAGGAGATCTTAACTTGGATTCCATGCACTACCTTAATAGGTCCAAGAATGCTCTGGTACAGTAAGCCAAATGTGAAAATGTGCATTTTGGAGGTAAAGGGTCCAGAACAACTTGAAACAGATTCTCAAAGGCATCACCCTAAAAATGTTGTTAGACTTTAAGGAATAAGAATGCAGCAAAGCATGAGGAGTTAATGTGCCTTTGATAGCAGCAACCTTGGCCTATGAAGACAACAAAAATACCATGTCCGAATCACAGCAAACATTGCTAAACTCACCTGAAGCCATGTCCAGGCCTAAAATTGTCATGGCAAAAATGGAAGCCCTGGTCCTGTCTATTACTTCACTACCACAAGGATACCTTCATGGCCACCCACCCTTACCCTCTGCGGAGTCAAGGCAATAGCTTACTTTTCCATATCAGCCACATGTTGCGTTTCAATCTTGCCCTTGGTATGGAGAGCAGGAGATATCTTGCCACCAAATAGGAGGCCAACCTTGGCCATTTTCAGCAAGATGATCCTGACGAGTTCACCCATGTACAGGCCGCTGATCATCTTCTCGAATCTACAATTTAGTGAACAGATGATTAGAAGCAATGCCTGTAATTATGCAGCACGCGTTCCCAAAACCTGTGGGGAGTGGAGAGCTGCTCCACAGGTCAGGAGACCCCAGTACTGTCACAGCATGGTGGACCCTGGGAGGCCCCCCTATCATCTTTGTGCAACACTCTCCCCACCATAAAAGGGGAGGGTAAACCAAAGGAGAAGGAACATTCCTTCCTGCTTACAAAGAACTTGATTCCAAGAAGCTTTATCACAATCTCTCCTGGCTGTGGGTTGTCATTCTCATCTTAGACATAAGGAACTTTAACTTCAGATACATTCTCAAGATCACCTGACTGTGGCATGACAAATCCAAATGTCAGACTCTGATGGTTTCAACTCCTACATCATACTTCAAGAGAGAAAGATGCTTTGTTTATGAGATGAACTTGGGAGCCACCAGTGAGTTTCTCCAGTGATATAAATGGAATATTATACCAGGCTACCTATGCCTTAACTTTGAGTCTGCCTACAACAAGCAATTACTAATTGTTTCCCAGGTAAACTATTAAGGACAGTTCTTATTCTCCAAACACAATACAACACTAAGTCAAGGACGACCTATTTTTATCTATTTCATTATTAAAAGTTTTAGAACATTACAGAAACAGCATACGATAATAGTAATTTCTTAAAAAGGTCCAGGCTGGCTATTGGGGAAATAGGATTTATTTCTAGTGAAACAGAGAGAGTGAGAATAATAAAGTCCAAAAAATGGGTATCACCTCCTTGAGCCATCACTACTCCTTGAAAGTGTGCTAAAGAGCAGATAACTAGGGCAGAACTTTGCTTTTTGGATATGCAGTGCTAGGTTTGGATGGTACTTAAAATCTTTGTTCACCAGGGCTTTTTGGGAAAGTGGTTGTTTCCAGGGCTATGTCTGGAAGCACCAGAGGATGATGAGCCTGTAGCATGTTACAATGCCAGAAAATAAGGAAGTACTTAGAGAGGGACAGGAACATGTACTTCTATTGATCTGCCTGTTCTGCTCTCCGCTCTCTGTGGTGAATCCTCTCACCCCCCCACACCTCTGGCCTGTACCCCAGTGCTTGTATGCATAAATAAATAAATCTTTAAAAAAAAAAAGTTCTTTCAGAGATATTCTATTGGGTGGGAGAAAAATGTGCATATCATACATCCAGCAAGGGGCTGATACCAAAGAGCTTCAAAGAGCTCATACAACTCAGCAATAAAACAAGTAACCTAATCAAAAAGTGGGTAGAGACGAACTTCTCCAAAGAAAAAGCACAGATGGCCAAGATACACTTGGAAAAATGTTCTCATCACTTATCAGGGAAATGCAAATCAAAACCACAGTGAGATAACACATCACTCCTATTAGGGTGACCCATATCAAAAGACCAGAAACAACAAAGGCTAGTAAGGATATGGAGAAAAAACAGCCCTTGACCTTGTTGGCAGGAATGTAGATTAGTTCAGTCCCAATTTCAATATAGGGAGTCTCCCAAAGAACACAAAAAAACACGAATTCAGAGGGAACCCTCACACCCATGTTCATAGCAGCACTATTTACAATAGCTGAGATATAGAAACAACCTAATAAATGCCCCAAAATGGAGAAATGGCTCAAGAAGATGTGTTATTTATACACAATGGAGTACTACTTTACAGCAGCCTGGCTGGAGTTAGAAGGGATTAAGTCAGAAGGTAAGTCAGAAGGAGAAAGACAAACACTAGATGGTGTCACTTATAAGTGGAAAATAGAGAAAACAAGCAATGGGTAAAATAAAACCCAACATAAAAACTACCCCTTGAAAGTTGATTGTAGAACCCTGGAATCCAGAGAGCAAGGGGGAGGAGCAAGAACAAGACAGAAGGGAGCAAATGAACTATGGTGGTGGATTCTGGGTGCTTTGGTAGAGTTTGAACTCCTGAAGTAATAACACATGAAGGTGGATATCCTCTATTCCCAGACTATAAATAATAACCAACATTGTATACCAACATTAACTCAATTTTAAAAAATATTTTTAAAAAAGAAAGTTCTTCCTTATAGTAGAATAACAAGTAATATGCACAGAAGGAATATGGATTTAGAAATTAACCAGTGGATGCTAAAACTGCAGAACATTTAATGAGTAGGATATTTATATAGTCTTTTTGTTTTTAAGATTTATTTATTTATGCATACAAGAGCTGGGGTACCAGCCAGAGTCACAGGAGGTGAGAGGATGCACCAGAGACAGAGTGGGGAGCAGAACAGGCAGATAAACTGAAACACACTGCTGAGGGGAGCAGCAGGTGAGGCAGGAGAGGTCTGCTGCGCCATGTGGGTCCCTTCCCCAGCTGCGGATCGAACTTGAGCTGCTGTGCCATGGATGCTTCACAGTGCAGCGCACACCCTACTGCACCACCAGGGAGGCTCCCAATATTTACATAATCTTAAAGTATCTTTTCACCAGATACTTATTCATTATAGAAGGAGTAATAAAAACTTTATGTGGGGCCTCCCTGGTGGCACAAGGGGTTAAGTTGCAGCACCATGAGGCTGTCCACAGCTCGTTGGCATGAATTCCAGGCCAGGGAGCTGCCCACATGGCGCAGCAGACCTCTCCTGTCTCACCCACTGCTCCCCTCAGCAGTATACTTCAGTCAGTCTGCCTGCTCTGCTCCTCACGCTCTCTTTGGTGAATCCTCACACCACATGCCGCCCCGGGACCTTTGGCCTACACCCCAAATCTTGCATGCATAAATGAATCTTTAAAATCTTTTAAAAAAACAAAACAAAAAACAACAACCTTATGTGGAGAAACTGGGATATTCGCTTAACCAAGTGATTTAAATTTGCTTCACCAGTAATGGAAAAAAAACTCATGTGCCTTTGAGCCTTTGACATGATGCCCTGGAAAAATGCATTACCTGCCTCTGCTCATCAGAAAACATCAGATGAATCCCAACTGAGGGACATTCTGTAAAATACTTGGCCTCTATGCACCCAGGTCATGAAAAACAGATCTACTGAGTACTCAAGTTCCACATTAAAGGAAGCTAAAAGACAGTAAAATGCAATGTGTGATCTTGGATTGGAGCCTGGATCAGGACATTTGTTTTTTCCTTTTATGAAGGACATGAGTGGGGCAGCTGGTGAATTTTAGGTAAGGTCTGCAAATTAGATATTAGAACTGATTAAATGTTAATTTCCTAATTTTGATAATTATGCTGTAGTTATATAAGAAAATGTACTTGTTTTCAGATAATATATTCTGAAGTATTTATGAGTAAGAAATATTCTGTTTGTAACAGTCTCAAATTTTACAGAAAAAATAACTATATATACATTTGTGTATTTTATATGTACACGTGACTTAAATGCATGTGTACACAGACACACCTTGGAGATACTGTGGATCGGTTTCCAGACCATCACAATAAAGCTAATAATGCAAAAAAGTGAATCACATGAATTTTTTAGTTGCCATATAAAAGTTATGTTTTCACTATACTGTCATCTATTAAGTGTACAATAGCATTTTGCCTTAAAAACAAACATGCTTTAATTAAAAAGTACTTTCTCGCTAAAAAAAATTCTACCTTCATCTATGGTGAATTCTAATATTTTTGCTGGTGAAAGGTTTTGCCTTGATGTCAATGGCTGCTGACTGACTGGATGGCGGTTGCTGCAGGCCGCTGGGGTGGCGGTGGTTCCTTAAGACAGACAATGAAGTTTGCTGTATGGTGGACTCTTCCTTTGAAGCAAGATTGCTCAGTAGTAGGTGTGCGATGTGATACATTTTATCCATAGTAGAAGTTCTTGGAGTCAATCTTCTCAAACTCTTCTCTTGCTTTATTAACTAAGTTATTGTAATATTCTAAATCCACTGTTGTCATTGAAACAAAAATGTTCACAGCATTTTCACCAGGAGTAGATCCCTCCCTCTCTTTGTTCGGCCACAAGCAACAGCTCATCTGTTCATTTTATCATAATATTGCAGCAATTCAGTTGCATCTTTAGGCTCTAACTCTAATTCTAGTTCTCTTGCTATTTCCACCAAATCCACAGTTAATTCCTCCATGGAAGTCTTGAACCCTTCAAAGTCATCCATGAGAGTTAAAATCAAGCTCCTCACATGAATCATAAATATCTTTTATGGTATTTATTTCAGAATGGTAAATCCTTTGCAAAAGGTTTTCAATTGACTAAGGCCAGATCCATCAAAAGAATTCTTATCTAGGGCAGCTATAGACTTACAAAATGTCTTTTTAAATAATAAGACTTGAGGGGACCTCCCGGGTGGCTCAATGGGTTAAGTGACACACTATGAAGCAAACCACAGTCACTGCAGCACAAGTTTGATCCCTGCCGCTGGCCAGGGAGGGACCCACATGGCACAGCAGACCTCTCCTGCCTCACCTGCTGCTCCCCTCAGCAGTGTATTTCAGTCCATCTGTCTGTTCTGCTCCCTACTCTGTCTCTGGTGGATCCTTTCACCACCCCACACCTCTGGCCTATACCCCAGTGCTTGTATGCATAATAAATAAATCTTTAATAAATAAATAAATAAATAAAAAGACTTGAAAGACAAAATGTCTCCTGATCCTTGGGCTACAGGCTGGATGTTGTATTAGCAGCACGAAAACATGAATCTCAGGGCAGCCACATCAGAGCTTTTGGATAACCATGTATATTGTCAAGGAGCAGTAATACTTTGAAAGGAATCTCTTTTTTTCTGAGCAGGAGGTCTCAACAGAGGGCTAAAAATATTCAGTAAACCATGTTGTAAACAGATGTGTTGTCATCTAAGTTTTGTTGTTCCATTTAGGGGGCACATGCAGAGTAGATTTAACATCATTCTAAAAGGCCTTAGGATTCTCAGGTAAATGAACATTGGCTTCAACTTAAGGTCACTAGTTTCTTTAGCCCTAATAAGAAAGTCAGCCTGTCCGTCAAAGTTTTGAGCTCAGGCATTTACTTCTCTCTGGCTATGAAAGTCCTAGATGGCATCTTCCAATGGGAAGTGTTTTTTGGTTTACACTGAAAACTGTTGTTTAGTGTAGCCACGCTCATCAACAGTCTTAGCCAGATCTCCTGGAAAACTGCTACCACATCAGTGTTTGCTGCTTCATCTCACACTTTTATTTGATGGAAACCGTTTCTTTCCTTAAACCTCATGAACCAACATCTGCTACCTTCAGACTTTTCTTCTGCAGCTTCCTCACCTATCTTGGCCACCAGAGAATTGAAAAAAATTTGTATCTTTCTCTGAATTGGGTTGTGGTTTAAGGAAATGTGGGTTTGATTTTCTATCCAGAGCTCTAAAAACACTTTCTCCTTGTAGGCAAATCAGACACTTTCACTTTCTTATTGTTCATGCATTTACTTGTAGTGGTACTTTGAATTTACTTCAAGAACTTTTCCTTTGCATACACAGCTTGGCTGTTTGGTACAAGAGGCCAAGCTTTTGGCTGCCTTGGCTTTCCACATGCCTCCTCACTAACCTTAACCAATTTTAGATTTTCATTTGAAGGGAGAGATATGCAACTCTCCCTTGAACACTTAGAGACACTATAGAATTATTCATTGGCCTAATTTCAATATAATTTGTCTCCAGAAGTAGGGGATCCAAGGGGAAATAAAGAGATGGGGAGCAGCCAGGTAGACGAGTTGGTGAAGAAGTCAGACACACAATTCGTGCATTTACTGGAGTGGCACTAGACAGCCCTGAATATTTATACCAGTAAGTGTGGGATGAGAGCTGAAAGGTTCAGTGAGACCTGAAGCTAGGAAGGCATCACACCAGGTGACGTGTGACTAGGTGTGTGAGAAAAGCAGGGAACAGGAAGAAGGGGGAGATTAAATGGAAACCCAACTGAGGAATTTGCATGTCCTGCTTCCTCTGGCTGATCCTAAAGCCACTCCTCCCAATACTCCAAAAGGGAAACAGCTGAGTCATTCCAAGGAGAGTTTCTCAGCTCTCCCTTCCCTGCCCCACACAGATGTACTCCATAAGTGTCAGTAGGAATTAGGATGGTCCACTCCCAGACTTCAAACTTTACTACAAAGCCATAATAATTAATACAGCATGGTACTGGAAAAAAGACAGACACGTGGACCAATGGAACCTAATAGAAAGCCCAGAAGTAAAGCCACATATTTATGGATACCTGATCTTTGACAAAGGAGCAAAGAATATGCAATGGAACAAGAACAGCTTATTCAATAAATGGTGCTGGGAAAATTGGACCACCACATGCCAAAAAATGAAACTAGACCACTACCTCACACCATGTACAAAAATCAACACAAAATGGATAAAAGAACTGAATGTAAGACCTGAAACCATAAAATATATAGAAGAAAACAAAGGTAAAATGTTACAAGACATACATCTCGGTAGCATCTTTAAAGATGCATCCCCCAAAGCAATAAAAATGAAAGAGAAGATCAATAGCTGGGACTACATAAAATTAAAAAACTTCTGTACAGCAAAAGAAACATTAACCCAAACAAAGAGACACCCTACTGATTGGAAAAAAATGTTTGCACTCCACACAACTGATAAGGGACTGTTCACAAAGATATACAAAGAATTCACAAGACTCTAGAAAAACAAAGTAAACAATCCAGTCAAAAAATGGGTAGAAGAACTTAAAAGACACTTCTCCAAAGAGGAGAGGCAAATGGCTAACAGACACATGAGACAATGTTCAACATCCCTCCTAGTCAGGGAAATGCAAATTAAAACCACAATGAGATACCACTTTATACCTATAAGAAAGGCACATATTTAAAAAACCAGCAACAACAAATATTGGTGAGGATGTGGCAAAAAAGGAACCTTACCTAGTACACTGCTGGTGGGAATGCAAGTTAATCCAACCACTATGAAAAGCCATCTGGAGGTTCCTCAGTCTACTAAAAATGGAGTTACCATATGACTAGGGATCTACCCAAAGGACACAAAAACACTGTTTCAAAAGAATACCTACACCCCTATGTTTATTGCAGCACTATTTATAATTGGTAAGACCTGGAAACAACCCAAGTGCCCAAAAATAGATGACTGGCTCAAGAAGATGTGGTACATGTACACAATGGAATACTATTCAGCAATCAAAAAAGATAAACTAGAGTCATTTGTAGAAATTTGGATGGAGCTAGAAGGGGTTATACCCAGCGAAACAAGTCAGAAGGCAAGAGAAAAATATCAGATGGTTTCACTTTTAGGAGGAATATAAAGGAACCAAAAAAAGGTCTCAAGAAAAAGAGCAATAACAATAAAAAAATCACAACACAACAAAAACAAAAAGACAAAGACAAATAAGAGGCATTTTGTTGGGAGAGAGAGGGAGAGGGACTGGGATGAAGGCACAACGAGCACAAGGGACTGAGGTGACGGTGCACTGGTGAATTGGTGCTGGGAATTCCATGGGGACCACAGTTGATGTCAAATATATATAAAGAAAGAAAGATGAAAAGAAAAAAAAATAAAACTACACTCTCTCATACCAAATTAAAAAAAAAAAAAGAATTAGGATGAAGGCCTGGGAAAATAAATTTCCTTAGTTTCACCTTCCTCATTATCCAGTAAAATTGAAAATGCAAACCTTGCCTCATAAACTTCAGATAATGGATAACTAGTCACAAGTAAACGGCCTCGCAGGTATAAAGGGTACCGAGTGATTGGGTACTTCCTGATGTCAATGTCCAGTCACAGCTCAAGGGTACTCACAGTTGCTTCCCAGGGTTGAGAGAGCCAAGGTCCAGCTCCCGGTCAAACTTGGTGCGGATGTCTTCCAGGGCCCCGTCATCCCCAAAAGCCCCCCATTCGGTGTTGATGCACATCCGCCCCTCATCACCTTCCACCAGGTCGATGTTGCTCATATCTTCCATGTAACAAGCATTGGTGCCAGTGCCTGAAGGGCCAGAGAGAATATGCAAAGACAGAGGGCCCCAGCTGAGCAGAGGGCCCCAGCTGAGCAGAGTCAGAGAGAACTCTTAGCTGCCTGAGAGTCCTACGAATACACCACAAAGTGCTTTTGATCCACTCCCGAGGCCAGTTCTCATTGAAGAAAACAGCTCTGGCAAGCCTGGGAGTTCGTAAGGAATAAAGCTGACATGTCAAATCTACAATTCCCAGGGCGCTAATGCTTTGCTTTCTGAATGGAGTCAATTGTGATGCAGTCCACGATGAATATGTATGAAAGTTGACAAAGCACATTTCCAAAGAGGAGGATGAGTTAACCTCATATTGTAAATGCACTTATGTGTATATATACACCAATAAATTAACCCATCCATTAGTCATTTTTAAATCCTTTCATTAGCTCCTTACATTTGTCTTTATTTGATACTAAAAATAGTCCTTATTCATGGCCTGCCAGAAATGATTCCTAGCATAAGCTAATTCTGTGTGATCAGCCATCACAAAAGAAAGCAATATCCCATTATTCAAATACGAAATCACGCCAAGGAAATGCCTCAGACCCTTGAGTCACGGAGAATGACCACACACAGGCGCAATCTATTCGGGGCCTAATAGGAGGTGGGCCTGGCACACAGCAAGCACTCAGTAAACACTTGTTGAATGAATAGACACCTTTGTTATGTTTCCACCTTCCTGTGTTGCTTCTCCTAAGTGGAAAAGCCAATATCCATCAACAGAACTTACTCAAAATTTGCCGAAAAGAAGCCCCTGCTTGCCCATTTTCCCCATCCCCAAAAATGAGTCAAATGAGTTACCAATGATGACACCAACTTCGCAGTAGGGATCGTCATAGGCACACGTCATCATGGTCCCCACCGTGTCATTGACCAAGGCCAGGATTTCCACATCTAGATCTTGCTGGAATACAAGTCCCAGAGGGTCAGTGGGTAGGAAGAAGGAATTATCCCTTTACCTTTCTCCACAGTGGAGACAAGTACAATGAAGACGACTGGTTGAGACAATCACGAGATCCTGCCTGCTGGGTCTACCTGGAAGAGATAAGGCTTTTGTTGAGGTTCTGAGGTCTGGGAGAGAAAGAGCAGTCAGGAAATGAAGAGGGAAGTACATGTGCCTGTTCTACGGGTAAAGCCACTGGGCGATGGAAATCTGAGCAGCAGACTACCAGGACTGCAGAAGCAGCCCTTGTCCGAGGACACCTGAAGAAAGCACATTTATTCTGGAGCAATGGCATTTCCAGGAGAAAACACCGAATTCCTTCCTTGTCAATTAGGGCATCTTCACCAGCTCAGCAAGTCCTCTCCATGGACAGCAGCGGGATGGGTTTCTCATGCTGCCAACTTGATCTGAATTATTCCACCATGATTTCTCAAGGATTGGGGAGCACTTTAAAGTAAGTGAAACAATGAGAGAAAACCATAGACCACATACGAATATAGTCACAATTTAAACAAGAAAAGAGACTACAAGAATATACATCAAAATATTCCTTTTGCCTTCAGGGTAACAAGTAATTTGGATTTATTTGTGTACTTTTCAACTCAGCAAGTAGCATGTCTTATTTTTGCAGCTATTTAGATTGTTATAAAATTTATTCACAATGAATAGAGAACGGAAAATGGAAAGTAAAATTGAGAGCTAGAATGGAAAGAAAGAGCTCTTTTAAACCTCAGGGAGGAAAAGTGGGGGTGTGAGTCTAACACGCAGCATGAGGCCTAACCATGACCCCTTGAGGCAGCTGGAGAAGGTCCCAGGGCCACCTTTCAACAGAGCCCCATACCACGCCTCACCAGTGGGTCTATCCAAATTGACCATGTCAGGACTACAGTGAGACCTCCCCTCAGGTCAGTTCCTTCTGATCGATCCGCCTTCCAACAGGTACAGAAGGGGACACTCCACACACAAAAGGGGCTAGGAGCGCCCCCGTGAGAGTTCCTCACCTTGTGTTTCTTCATGGCTTTTTGCAGATGTCTCACTACATCTGTGTTCTGAACGCTCCGAGCCTTAAAGTTCTTCGTCCATGAAAGCAGGACACCCTGGGGGCAGAGTTCAGATCCAGTCAAAGGAAGAAGACACTCAGTGCTGAGAGAGCTGCAGAAGTGGCATGCTTAGAGCTCAGGGCACTGGCCTCCTCTTCTCTAAGCAGAATCACTCCAGTCCTGCCGATAGTTCTTTAGAGGCATTTCTAGTCATCTTTGCTATTCTCTTCTAAGTAGTTTAAAACAGAAAAGGTAATTGCTAAAGAGTTAAAACACTTGGATTCACAAGACATTGGACAAATCATCTAACCTCTCATTTGAGCCTCAGCTCACTCATCCGCTAAATGGAGATATCACTTCCCTGTCTTAGGTATAGGAGTGCTCTGACGAAAACAACTGGCATGAGATAGATACAAGTTATATGTGAAGAATACATGCTTGTCCATAAAACGGAACTAACATGGCTATTACCTTGTAGGACACCCCAGGAACTTAATTTCAACTTAGAAAAGTAGTTCTTAACTTAGGTTAGCAATTATTTGTTTTAAAATAGTGTTTCCCAAGAATTTCATATCTGAACAAATAAGAAATCATAGAACTTTCTCGACTGGAAGAGAACTGGGAGGTTAAAAGCCTTGCCAAGACCACAGTCAAGGTTAGTTGAGCCAAGTGCACAAATCCCAGGCCACACCTCCTCAAAGCCCTTCAGTTTACAGAAAAGATACAGATTTTAAAGGGAAGGAAACTGCCCAAGCTGTCACAGTGAGAGGATTGCCCAACTAGATGAGATCTACAACCCACTTGCCACCTGGTTTATTACTAGGACCACACTGCCACCTAGTGGCATATCCCTATAACTTTGACCTTCACTGGCTATGGTTACATCCCTGCTTCATCTGATAAAAGTGAAGGATTGTAGGGTGATAAATGACTTCCAGAAAAGGTGCTAGGAACAATGTGAGGTCTGTTAGGGGGAGAGTTTGTTAAAGAGTGTGGAATAAATGCTTGTTATATAATGCTAACAAAAATATCAATACACAAAACTATTTTTTAAAACTACACATGTACAACTTAACATCAATCTTCAATATAGATATGACTAGAAGGAAAACCCAACAATTATAGTGTGGGTATCTTTGAAGATTGGTGTTGAAATAATTTCTATTTTATTCTTTAAAACTTTCAAATCCTAACCTTTTTCTCCTGTCTCTCTCTTTTCTTTTTTTCCTATTTTGAAGTATTACCACTTTATTGTCAGAAACACACAGACACAAAGAAATTTCTCTTTGGCTAAGACTTTTCTTTTTCCTCATTTAAAAATAACAAAATGACTTCCTATTTTTATCCCTATGTCCTAGCTTCTTCAATCATTTCTAATTTTACAAAGAAACCCCCCGAGTCACATATTTTCCTCTTGAAGGTTCTTCTTCCCACCTTCTTCTGCACTTTCACGACTGATGAGGCCCTTATTTTCATGTCACAAAATCTATATCTGCAGCAGAACCATGGATAAAGAGCTGTGCTGTACAAGTCCACACTCAGAGATGATTTCTAAGGCATTTTCTTTCTTTCTTTTTTATTTTTTTTAAAGATTTATTTATTATTTATGCATACAAGCACTGGGGTACAGGCCAGAGGTCTGTGTGGGGGGGTGAGAGGGACACAGACAGAGCGGGGAGCAGAACAGGCAGATCAACCGAAATACACTGCTGAAGGGAGCAGCGGGCAGAGCAGGAGAGGTCTGCCGTGCCATGTGGGTCCCCTCCCTGGCCAACAGCAGGGATCGAACTCATGCTGCAGTGGCTACGGTTTTGCTTCATAGTGCGTTGCTTAACCCACTGTGCCACCAGGGAGGCCCTCTTTCTTTTTTATTAATTATATTTGACATCATTTGTATTCCCCAGGGAGTCACCCCCATTCCACCTGTGCACCATCACCTCAGTCCCTTGAGCTCTTTCTGCCCTCATCCCCATCTTTGCCCTCTCCTCTTTCCTTTCCCTCCCCCCATGGTCCCTTTGGTTTATCTTGGCTTTTTGGTCTTGTTGAGTTTTTGGTTTGCTTTTGGTTATAATTGCCCATTTCCTTGAGCTTATTCTTTCTTGTTGTTCTTGTTCTTTCATATTCCTCCTAACAGTGAAGCCATCCAATATCTAAGGCATTTTCTTATGGCTTAAAGACTTTACTGAAAGGCTGCTTGGAAGGAAATTTTACGAAGTGAAGTAATTCAATTAGGTTTTGATGAGAAAAGGCTTTTTTTCCTTCTTTCCTTGATATTAACTCTTGACCATAATCCCTTGACCCCAGAAATCTCATTGTCCTCTTACATGTGTTGTTTGAAGGTAACGAAGGACTTTGAGGGACATTCCATTAAATATAAACATATAAATTTATAAACATAAAATTTTAATTTATAAGTATAAATGTAAAATTTTGTATTTATAAATATAAAATTAAACCTGGCAACTTATTTATTTTCACAAATTCACAAGAGATTGGGTTTGACAAATGAAAAAACTGGAGCACACAGAGATGTGTCCTCGCAACCCTTAGCTGGCTGGTGACACAGCTGAGACTGTGTCCCAGGAGCTCTGCCTGCCCAACAACACTGTCATCTAATGACCGCACCTCAGCCCTCCTCCTTAAAGCCTCGCTGAAAGTTAGGAGGTGAGATTCCTGAGACTTCCCACCCCTATTCTCCTGCTAGTCAATGATTACAAGACCGGCAGCAGCACTGCCCGGCAACTGGCTAGAAATGCAAAACTTGGGTCCTACTAATGAAGAAACTCCAGGCAGGGTCCAGAAAAGAGCAGTTAACAAGCTCTCCTGCAGGTCTTGGACCCTTAGCTGAGAGTAAAGACCATTCTGCTCACCTTTGTCATGCCCAGGTTAAGTATAAAATGAGGCAGTTTTCTGTCTTGTATTTCCACCTCATTGTTTAAGAAAGGGAAAAAGACAAAAAGAAGCAAGAAAACTCCTACTGATTCCTTCCTGTGCCCAGCCTATCTTCTACACATGCTCACTTTCTCCAGCCCCCGGACCCCAAATCCTGCACTGTTTCTCCCCTCCCCAACATTCACCTTACCTCTTCCAATTTAGTCTGTCTGCAAGGAAAAGAAAAAGTTAGGCCAAGGGGAAATTTCTTATGTTCCAACCCTTTGGTCTTCACGAAGTCTGCCAGACAGTCAGCCACATAGTCAAACAGCTGCAGGAAAAAGCAAGCACAGGACACTGGGCTAAGGCACAGTCACTCGTAAACGTGATGCCAACACCTCCCCCACCCTCACAGGCCCCTGCCCAGGTACCTGCGAGCCGTTCCCTCGGATAATTTCAGTGGGTGTTGGGTAGAACTGACTCTCCATCTGGACATTTGGTTTTCCCTCTTCAGAGACTTTCACCTTCAAGACTCGAAATTTGGATCCTCCAAGATCCAGGGAAAGAAACTCCCCATTTTCTAATAAAAAGACAAACAAAAAGTTGTGCTTTATTCAGAGTCTACTGTAGAATGAGTTTTGCATTAGAAGCTGGGCGTATACATATAAATTAATACACAGAAATGTATTAGTTCTCACAACTTCCCCACAGCTAGCTGTCAGGTCCACTTGCTGAGGTTTGGACAGTGAAACCACTGATCTGAGCCTCACAGTAAGGGGCTGGGATGTGACCAAGTCTGCTGACTCTGAAACCTGAGCCCTTCCCACCGGGCTATGCTGTAGGGGGAAATGTGTTCATTTGGGGAAATGTGACTTGACCTCAAGCAGGTGGTATTAAATGGGCTTTGGGGGTGAAGCCAAGTTTAGCATCCCACAACTGGAAAGAGAGAGCTGATACTCCAATGAGGAGTAGCCATTGGAGGTGGGGGGAGAGGGAGCGAAGGAACGCAGATACAGCATGAAGGAAAAGACAAGGCCATGCAGGGGAGAGGAACCAGGCCCACACAAGTCTCAGTCCGTCTGGCAGAGGGAAGGGGGACACGGACCAGAGAATGGCCCTTAGGGGACAAGGGTGCTCAGTATTTTGGGCAGGAGTCACTCCAAAAGGAGGAAATGCAACATGACCCCACCCAATTCAAGACTGATGCTCCTGATGAAGAGGTAGAAATGACACGTGTTGGGGCCAGGTAGCCCACCCCGAGGATCCTGGAGTCTACTCAGGGTCCAGCCAGAATTCCTGCTCGGGACACCTGTCAGTGCCTTCAGAGTCACACAGATTGGGGTGGGGAACTCAGATTGAAACATAATGCTTTGTGTGGAATTACGGGTCTGGAAGTGGTGGTTGCAGGCCCAGGCTTGCTTCATAAATAAGCCCACAGCACGTGTAAGTGAAATCCCAGGATCACAAATCCAGCACCCAAGTGGCCTTGTCTCATACACGTAATCCTAGACACAGATGTGTGCGTATCAGGAGCCAGCTTGACCATCCAGATTCCTTCCTGCTGAAATGTGAAATAAACCACAACCGGACGTTGCTAGTAGGTGGTAAAAACTGAAACGAGTGTCCCCCAATCAGAGATCCGCTGGGTAGCCAAGGTGGCCACAGGCATCTAGGCCAAAACCACATGGAAGAGAATTCTTGAGCCCCAGGTCCCCTGCAGCCTGAGTGCCCCACAGTTCCTGCCCTCAGATTCCCACGAGATCCCGGAGGGCTCTTGGTCTCCAAGTCCTCCTACAACAAATCTCCTTTCCTGCCCTGGCTTCACTAGGTTTCTCTGTTCCTGGCCACCAGCGAGCTGGAGCCGGCCTCCACAGCAGCACTGGTGTAGGCAGTTCCCGTCAAAGGTTTTCAGTTGTATTATTTCATTATTGAGGTAATGTCAGTTTACAACATTCTACATGATTTAGGGATACGGGGTCACACCTCTTCAGATATATATGTTATGACACCTTCCCCACTACTCAAGCACCCATGACCCTCCTCCATGGTCCTCTGGGTCTCCATGCCCACCCTCAGTCAGATTTCTAGAGTTCGTTTAGTTTTGTCTTTATTCTTTATGTTCCGCACGAGTGAAATCATCCAATATTTGTCTTTCTCCTGATTTATCTCACTTAGCATAATACCCTCCAGTTCCATATTTGTCACAAATGGAAAGAGTTTATTTCTTTTTTTTATATATAGCTGAGTGGTCCTCCATTGCGCATATACCACCACTGGGCACTTGGGGGGTATTTGTGTGAAACTCCCAAGAGTTCTCTTAATGTGCAGATGGTGATTCAGTGGAAGTGGGGGCTGAGATTTTGCATTTTTTTTTAAAATTTATTTATTTATGCATACAAGAGCTGAGGTGCAGGCCAGAGATGTGTGTGGGGGTGAGAAGAGTTACCAGAGACAGAGTGGGGAGCAGAACAGGCAGATCCACTGAAACACACCGCTGAGGGGAGCAACGGGGAGACAGGAGAGGTCTGCTGCACCATGTGGGTCTCCTCCCTGGTCGGGGATTGAATTCGTGCTGCAGTGACTGCGGAAGCCCCACAGTACAGTACTCAACCCCTTGTACCACCAGGGAAGCCCCAGATTTTGCATTTCGTTTTTTTCATTTGTGGGTTTTATTTTTTCCCTTTAATTTATATATATTTGACATCAATTATAATCCCCGTGTATTCCCCATCACCATATCACCAGTGCACCTTCACCTCAGTCCCTTGTGCTCCCATCTTCCCTCAACCCTCCCCTTCCTCCCTCCCCACCAAGTGTCCCCAGTTTGTCCTTGTCTTTTCATTTTTGGTTTTTGTGTCTTTATTGTTATTATTATTGTTGTTGTTCTTATTCCTTTCCTTGATCCTTATTTGGTTCCCTTATATTCCTCCTAGGGCACAAAAATCAACTCAAAATGGATTAAGGACTTAGACATAAGACCTGAAACCATAAAATATATTGAAGAAAGAGTAGGTAAAACCCTACATGACATACACATCAATAACATCTTTAGAGATTTTGCATTTCTTTTTTTTTTTAAGATTTATTTATTTATGCACACAAGAGCTGGGGGTACAGGCCAGAATCACGGGAGGTGAGAGGATTCACCAGACAAGAGTAGGGAGCAGAACAGGCAGACTGACTGAAACACACTGCTGAGGGCAGCAGCGGGTGAGGCAGGAGAGGTATGCAATGCCATGTGTGTCCCCTCCCTGGCCGGCAGCAGGGATCGAACCTGCAGTGGCTGCGGGTTTTCTTCACAGTGCGTTGCTTAACCCACTGCACCACCAGGGAGACCCCGAGGCTTTGCATTTCTAAGCAATCCCAAGGACGGTCCTTGCTGAGGGTGTGTGGGCCACAAATAGAGCAGCAACGGTTTAGAGTACTCCTCTGCAAACCCAGCCAGCTGCATCTTTTGTGTGTAGCAACAACAGAAAAGGGAGATTCTTATCTCCCTAGGTCAACCCTGAAAAAGCCTGATGAAGCTGTCTGTCAGTGGTGGCAGGGGCCAGGGACCTAACCCTATGCAGCCTCGACTGGCACTCCTCACGCATCAGGATGCTGTCACGCGTGCTGTCTTGTCACACAGAAGCGAGGTAGATCTCATGACTCATGGAGGAACATTGGCTGAGCACCAGTTCTGTGCCAAGTAACCCGCCAGGCACAAGGAGTACAAAAAAAGTGAGGGGCCCCTGGAGAGTTCATCAGAAATAGACAAATAAATAAGCCATTTCCATCCAGTGGGACAAGCACTCCAACCCTGGGGAGCACACCCACCGGGATATCAGAATCAGAGCAGGAGTCAACACCCCAGAGGAGGAATTACAGATTGACTACTGAAGGATGGGAAGGAGCCAATAATCAGACAGCCCTGGAGACTGTCCCAGGGAGCCCTCTCCCAAGGAGAGGAAAGTCTGGGCAAAACTATGTGGTGGCACGTGGGGGTCTGTGCTTTTGAGGAAGGAGGGAGGTGTGGCACAGATGAGGCTGGCAGGCAGTCTCCCATTCATCAGGAAGGACTCAGACAGGTACCCCCACTCCCAGAGCTTGGACTTTATCCAGAGCTAGGGAGGCACCACTGGATGATTTTTTTTTTTTCAAGAATGCAAAAATGGACCATTGAAAGATTTTAAGCAAGGAAGTGCAGAGATCTGACTGAGATTTTGGAAAAACACCTCTGACATCAACCAGGATGCACAGAAGGGTTTTTAACCAAAGAGGAGTTTCCTGCGCTGAAATCTAGATTGGAGGTGATGCTGAGACTGGCAGAGTGTCTGGCAGTCAGTGTCCCCTCCAAGACACGATTCCATGGAAACCATGTGGCCAGTTCCCTTCTACGACTGACCAGGAAAAGGACTGCCTAGACCCGTGAGGGGAGGAAGAATCTGCCCAGAAGAGAACAACAGGGGCAGCTGTAAGGGCCAACAGGGACTTTACCACAATAAGAAAATGACCTCCCAGGACGGTGAGATCCTTGACAGCCCCGTGCTGTGACCTTCCAGGACTCCAGGATGCTTGGGCACTAGGCCTCTCTTTCTCCAACGCTATGACCAGGACTTGTTCCCTGTTCCTTCTCTACTCCTCGTGCAGCTCTCCAGAGATGCAAATGACTGAATGTTCAGATTCCCTAAGATTCAAAATCTCTAGGTGTTTTGGAGTAGGGGGTGGCTGGGAAGCCATAGGAATAGGAATCGCCACAGGTGAATCTTACGTTCAGGCAAGTACGGGAATCCTGTCCTAGTGTCCACCCTGGCCCATTGGTCAACTACCTCAGGGATCCCTGAGCTCAGCCCCAAGGCTCGACCTTCCAGGGCCCAGGAGGCTGTCTGGAGACAGGCCTAGAAGAGAGGCAGCTGGGTAGGGCCCGGGGCCAGGGGCCCTCACGATCACGAGACAGCGCTGCCTGAGTCCTTCCCTCACGACTGGTAGCGAAGGCACAATACATTTAAGGCCCCTTGTAAGAATAGTATGTTGCAGCTCCCTGTCTGGAGACTGGAGGTAATTAAAGTTCAAACACATTACCCCCGCTCAGCTAGGTCCCCACAGAGGGGAATTCCCAGACAGTAGGCAAACTCAGAAGGCATGCTCTGAAAATTGCATACATTGGGAATGGAGGCCCCTAGAAATTAAGAGAGCTTTGTTTGGTTTCATGAGTAATCATGAAATTATAGCACCCGCTCACAGGAGCAAGGGATGACTTGAAACATTTTGGAGATTTTAAAGCATTCCCCCTGCATGACCTCATTTGATCCTAGCAACCCCGCACATTGGTGGGACACACTGATCACAGTCCCTTCACTGCTGAGGACAGGAGTCCAGTGCTCTGGGACTGCCCGAGGCCACCTGACTCTATAGGATGCAGGAAACTCCCTGAAAGAGCATCTTTGATGAGCTTTATTGTGTGATGAGCGGCTCTGAGAAGATAGTGAAGAAAGGAGGTGTTGTGTCCTGTCCTGGGGAGGAGAGTTTCAGTTCCACTTCCAAATCTTCCTGAAGCAGCCAGGGCCAGGAACGTACATCTGGCCTGCAGGCTCCAGGCCATCAAAGGCCACTTCCTCTTGTCTCTGGGGACACACCTTTGCAGGATGAGCAGCACAAGGAGCCAAGAGGACTTTGCCTTGGTTGCCCTGATAGGCACTCCCCAACCCATGACTCAGGCGCTTCCTGTGAACGACCCCAGATGATCCATCAGGACCTTTCGCTATTCTCATGGAGCAGTGCTAGGACCTGGGTAGGGATTGCGAAGCAGGACTGTACGCTCCTCTAGGGCGGTACATTGACCACCCAATACCCACCTACCAGTGAAGGAACAAGCCTTTCCCATCACAGTTCGCAGGGCCTCTCAATTGGCAGAGCCACTCTCCTCTGACCCAGGCATTGTCCTAGAGGGACCCAGAACTCAGTTTATCCAATCAAAGCTCCCCTGTGAACTCCCCAGATTTCAGTAACTGCTCCTTCAAAAGCCCCAAAACTGCTACCAGAATTTGGTTGGAGTACCAGCACCCAGACACTGGGGAAGCCACTTCAGTAGTCTCTGACGTGATAAGTCATACCACGGGGTTCTTATGGGGATCGTGTGAGACAGCGAGTGCCTAGCACCCCATGACTGAGACAGAGCAGGTCCTTTCTCTCCCATAAGACTAAGAATGGAGGAAATGGATGAAACCTCATAGATTCCCTCTAGGCTCTGGAAAACAAAATACCTACTCCCCACGGTGTCCGCATCCCAAGCTCCAGATTCTGTGACTGTTAAACTGCATGGCAAGGGGCCTCCCTGGTGGCGCAGTGGGTTAAGCAATGCACTATGAAGCAGACCGCAGCCACTGAAGCAGCACGAGTTCGATCCCTGCTGCCGGCCAGGGAGGGGACCCACATGGCGCAGCAGACCTCTCCTGCCTTGCCCGCTGCTCCCCTCAGCAGTGTGTTTCTGCAAATCTGCCTGTTCTGCTCCCCGCTCTGTCTGGTGCATCCTCTCACCCCCCACACCTCTGGCCTGTACCCCAGCTCTTGTGTGCATAAATAAATAAATCTTTTTTTAAAATAAATAAATAAATAAACTGCATGGCAAGGGGGATGAAGGATACAGACTGAATAAATATTGCCTATCAGCTGAACCTGAGGTTGGGAAATTACCCTGCATTATCTGAGTGAGTTTAAGGTAATAACAGTGTCTTTTAAATGTAGAAAAGGGGTGCAGATGGGGCAGAGCCAGAGAGAGATTTTAAGATGCTGTGTAGCTGATTTTGAAGATGGAAAGGGGCATGAGTGAAGGATGGTAGCCTCTAAAAGCTCTAAAAGGCATGGAAACAGAGTCTCCCCTAGATCCTCCAGCAGGTCCACAGCCTGCTGACACCTTGATTATAAGTCCACTGAGACCCATTTCAACCTTTTGACCTCCAGAGCTATAAAGATAATAAATTTGTGTTGTTTTAAGCTGATAAGTCTATAGTAACTTTCTACAGCAGCCACAGGAAACTAATATATATGTCAACTCATTTTACAGATGGAGAAACTAAGGCTAAGCATTTGGCAAGGTCACTGAGGAGTGACAGAGCTGGACCTAGAGTCCAGGTTTCTTGAGTTATTTAATACCCTTCCCTTCCATCATGCTTCTTTCCATTACTTGCTATCTATCGTCTAGAATCTGGATACCTAGAAGTAAAATACCATATGCTATTTAATGGACACTTCATGATCTAGTATGTTTCAGGCACTGTGCTAGGTGCAAGAACGCTGGTGAAGTCACAGACCCTATTTCAGGGGGTGCTGATCCAGGGAGGCTCTCCTACCCAGCAGTGACACAAACACTGACAAGCACCTAACCCAGCGTAGGGGGATACTTTCCAGATGAAGACAGTGAAACCGAAAGCAAGGTGGTGCTCACCGGGGAAAGAATGTCGGAATGTTTCAGCAGGAGATGGAATAGAGTGTGTAAGCCCAAGGCAGGCAGAGAGACAGGGGCATTTGTCCATGAACACTGGTTCAAGAATTTTGGTATTCAGGGCCTTCCTGGTGGCGTAGCGGGTTGAGCACCACACTGTGAAGCATCCGAGTTCGATCCCTGGCCAGGGAGGGGACCCACACAGTGCAGTAGACCTCTCCTGCCTGGCCCGCTACTCTCCTCAGCAGTGTACTTCAGTCCATCTGCCTGTTCTGCTCCCCACTCTGTCTCTGGTGACTCCTCTCATCTCCCGCGACTCTGGCCTGTACCCCAGCTCTTGTACTCATAAATAAATCTTTAAAAAAAATTTTTGGTGTGAAAGTTGGAAAGGGGGTATGTATAGAGTGAGGGCTGAGAGAGAAGCCAGGACACAGGGGCAAACTTCAGGCATCCATTAGCCACCAGGGAGCTAGGGAGGTCAGGTCCCTTGGCCCCCCTCGCCTCACTCACCTGAGCCATCTGGAATGGCTCTGACAAAGGTAGGCAGCATTTTCACTGACGCGGTGGGGTTGGTGTCCTTCCTCAGGCCCTTCTGCATTTCGTTCTGGAACCGTGCCATAATGTCCAGCAGGGTCTCATCAGAGAGCCGCATATGGTACAGGAACCTGTCCACCTGGAACGAACACGGGGGTGACCATGGTTGGCTGCACCTGCCCTACAGTTGAGTCTCTAAATGTCCACTCCTATCACAAAGCTGCACTCCTGACCCCGAGGACAGCGCTGAGAGGTGGTCTCCAAAAGTCCCTGGCCTGACTCCTCATCTAGCTGGGGACAAGGCAGGGTGCTGGAAGAATGAAATAGAAGGTTGGAGAGGTGAGGGTTTATTCCTCTAAAGGACTAACTCTGAGAAATGCTTCCCCTCCTTTTCTTTTTCTTTTTTAAAGTTTTTATAATATTTATTTAATATTGTTATCACCATTAAAATTTTTTTCCTTCTTCTTATTCATGGATATTTGACATCATTTGTAGTCCCCATGGAATTCCCACCAATTCACCCGTGCGCCATCACCTCAGTCTCTCGTGCTCTTTCTGCCCTCATCCCTGTCACTCTCCCTCGCCTCCCCACCCACGTGTCTCTGATTTGTCTTTGTCTCATTGTTTTTGTTTAGTTGTGATTTGATTTTTGTTGTTGTTATTGATGTTCTTTTCCGTGATCCCTTATTTGGCTCCGTTATATTCCTCCTATAAGTGAAACCATTTGATATTTTTCTTTTGCCTTCTGACTTATTTCACTGAGCATAATCCCTTCTAGCTCCATCATGTTTCTACAAATGACTCTAGTTTGTCTTTTTTAATTGCTGAATAGTATCCCACTGTGCATATGTACCACATCTTCTTGATCCAATTATCTATTTTTGGGCATTTGGAATCCCCTCTTTTTCTGATGGGACAATGGAGAGACAAGAACTAAGGATTCAGTTTCTAATTCCCATTCAGGACCTCTCCACTGGAGACTAGCTATAGCTTTAACCTTCAATTCCTAAACATGGAAACTTTCTTTTTTCCAATGAGGACTATATAGCAAAACGTTATAGTAATCCTGATGAGGGATCCACAAGCCCCACACATTACACCCAAAGTGCAGAGGTCACATGAACTTTATCACAGGGCTGGTTCCCTCGGACAGGACTAAAGGGCAGGGTTCTCAGCTCAGCCCTGGACTGATACAAAGACACTGAAATAGCCTAAGGCTCCATGGACTAGCACCAAAGAGAGGCCAGAAAACCATTAGAGAGCCATTAACAAAAAAGGACAATTGGGCTTTCAGCAGACTTTAAAAGATAGGATATAACCAGGTCATGCTTCATTAAGTCTTCCTGTTCATCCTGAATCTGTTTATGACTAATTGGTTGGCACAGTCACACATGCCTGGAGAAAGTAACAGCGGAGATGTGACCCAAGGAACTGGGATTTGGGGAGTGGTGAGCTACACTACACAGGACATACACTTGCCCTCTGTCATTTCAAAGTCCCTCAGACAGTACCCCTGAACTTATTGCTCGTTTTTACTCAGCCCCAGAGTAAAAGAGCTTCTGTGAGTATCCCCTTTAGTGTCACCCCTTCTATGTAAGTAATGGTTTGAGGCCCCATGGGGTCATTAGGAGCTACAGTTTAGAGCTTTGGGTGACTGCTGCTGCTGTTTCACTAAATGGAAGTTATGACAAAGAATGTCAACTTAGCAACAGTGTCTTGTTTTCTTTGAATCTTCCATAGCACCTGGTACAGTAGCTAGAGAGGAAGGAAGAAAAATATGCTGGCACAGAAAAGATAGTTTAAATCCAGGCAATCTGGGACCTGTGTAAGCAGGCACACATGTTGCAGGCTCTAGACAAGGGTAAAGAAGGGCACTTGATTTGCAAAAACGCAAGCCCATTTTTGGAGTGACAACTCATAACAAGGCTATCTTCTAAACCAAAGAGCCAACAAACTGCACATTTCATTCAGGAAGAGCAAAGTGAAAAAATGTAAGCTCAGAGCTGGTGAATCACAGAATGAGGAGGTGGAAGGAACTTTAGAAATCACTAGTCCAAAGGTTCCCTATTATTATTTAAGAGTCATAAAAAGGTTCAACTATTTGACCTAGTGATTTCATTTCAGGAAATCTTTATTTAGGAGATAATCCCAAAGATGGAGAACATTAAATACATACCAATATCTCTATCTTGCAATATTATTGTTTATTGTATTATATTTTTATTGCAGTAATATTAGCATACTACAGTGTATATAATTCAGAGGGCGTGAGTCACCCCTCTTCCAATATATGTTACCACACCATTATAGCAGTATCTTAATTGTTAAAAAGTGTTTTTGAAAGTAGCAAATATCCAATAAGAAGGAAAATGGTCAATTTTGGCATATTCAATTTGATTGAATAGTAGAAAGACATTAAAAATGACAATTACAAAGGTGATGGATAAATGTGGTTTCAATATAACAGTAAGTGAAAGACACAAGATCAGAGTTGTATGTATAACTGTAAAAACATACACAATTTAAAAAAAAAAAGACTACAAGGGTTTCCACACAGCAAATACAAGTGTTTGTGAGAAGGGTGGGATTAAAGGTAACATTTCCACTTTTCGTAATGTTGACTTACCAAACTGTAAAAGGTACACATTGAAAATCTAACTGACCTTCTCTTATGAGAACCATCTGCATGTCACTGACCAGCCCAGTGCAATGTTATCAATAGGTCAAATAATGTCAATATATTGAATTGGAAGAGAAGCTGTCAGAGAGGTTTCCTTTCCTAATTCCCATTTTTTGTTTTAATGTTGATATGGGGAGAGTTTCCAAAAAATTTAAGACTCCGAAAGGTAACCCTCAAAGGCAAGTGTGGCCAAGATCCTGATAGTTCTAGAGGCAGGACGCAGAGGAACCGAGAACCGGCTGCCTGACCTTGGAGAGAGGAGTCTATGCCTTTTGACCAGGTGTTTTCATCACGTGGAGGTGTAAATGGGCTAGTGTTCTCAGAACCTGTGATTCATCCCAGCAACCCATAAACTGGCCTCCACACACTCCCAGTCACCTGTTGGGTTACCTGTCTAAGGAGACAACAAAGTACTTCTGACTATATCTGTTCTCATTTGCTGGTGTTTTCTTACCTACCATAAAGAGAAGGAAGAGCCAACTCTAGGCCTTGACAAAGGATACTCTAGAAGCCGAGGCATCTGGAACAGATCAATAAAGGATGCATTTCAAGTCAAAGGGGCTTCCGGAGTTTGCACCTCGGCTGGTAGACAAACATGCCTACTCTGGCTCTAGAGTATAGCAAAATGTTAACCACCAGAATGAGACAAAAGGAAATAAAACTAATTTGCAGAACCAAAGATGTGAAGGTTCCAAAGTGTCCCCCTTGGGGTTTAGAGGAACACCATATAGGCAGCAGGTAGTAACAGAAATTCCTACATAGTGCTGTTTAGGACTTTTCTACCTCCTTAACAAATGAATAGAGTGCTCTATGAATCTAATCAACAAATGAAAACTAACACAGGTTAAATCTGCTTGAATTACAATATTTTAAGATTTGGTATAACCTCTGACTCAATTATAATAGATAGAATTTAGAGGACCTTTATCCCACCCAGCACAAGAGGGCTGTAAGGAACAGGGCTTCTTCTCTCTGTTTGCAAAGCCAAGATGCATAGTGGCTCCATCAATGCAGGAGTCTGTGACTTCAGTTTAATCCTCCACCCACTTTAAATACCTGGGTGGCCTTAGCTAAGTGGGCCTGCTGGGCGGACTTCTGTTATCTGTAAATTAAGAGGTGCTTTGAACACAGCCACAGCTAGGGTCATTCCAGTATGCAGGAAAGAATGCTCACCGCCCCCAGTTGAATCTTGACAACTCTTAACTTGCCCACTCTGAAATGAATTTTACAGATGGATTTCTTGGGCAAAGTAGAAAAATAATGAACACCATACTATTGGCAAGTAGTACATGCTAACAGTAATCATTTCAATTGTTGCACATTAAAGCTTATTAATTGCACATTCCTTGTGGTGTCCATATTTATATTCTTTCAAACACATTAAAAATCATGCAAATTAATTTAAAGTTCTCCAAATTTCTTTAAAAATGACTCTTCCTTTGTAGTCTTCCCCCTTCCCCCAAATATCCCTTTACAACAAACAAAACTGTCTTCTAGCTTTCAGAAGAGTTTTTCTTCATCCCCTTCTCACCCCAAATCTACCAGAAGGTCTGTGTAAATCAAAACTCAGGATACTATGCAATACCCAGACTCAGAGGTTTTTTTTAGGGGTTATTTGCTCCCTGTATCTTTACTGATAAGCTCTTTTAAATTCTTTTGGAGGTAGGAAGGCATCAGTTCTGTCAATGAAGAATGAATCAGGCATCTCTGAATCTTTGTGAGTCCTTACCTTCTTGATCTGATCCTCCTTCAGCTTGGCGAAATAAAAAGCTACCAAGTGTACAGCAAACATTTTTCCCAAGTTCGGCTTCTTCTGAGCTAGGCAGAGATTCCTGTATAGTGGCTCACCACGTCTCCGACTACTGTCCACTTCCACTTGAGGCTGGAGGCCTCCCGGAAAGTAGGTGCTGTCGATAAAATACTTTCAGCTTGCTTAGTTCAATGATTAAACTTTGTCCCCTCTCTCTGGTCCCTCCCTCCAGCACACACTTAATTGTTTAATAGGAGTTTCCAGATGGTGGCTCAGGGTTGGTGGAGAGGGAGACAGGGAATTGATGGGTTGCTTGACTCTTTGAGAACTGGGTGCCACAAAATCTCATTGCTAAGCAACACCTCAAACGGAGGTTCTACCAAACCTACTCAGCTGAGGAAATGCTTCTGAGAAGTTCGCCATTAAATAGAGCCAACTTTCAACCAGCAGCACTGCTTTGTAAATGTCCAGCCTCAGACTTTTTTTTAGTTCTTTTCTCTTCAACAGTGATATAACTCCATGACTTCCTGCTCTTTTGTAGCATATTGCTTGCTTAGGAACATCCCAAGAACATTGGAGCAAATTCCTCAACTTGTGAGACTAGATCTCCTAGCAAACTGCCTAAGACAATGGAAAAGAATCACAACTGTAAACTAGAAGACGTTGATTTCATAGGTAATGATCCAGAAGAAAAAATACGCATGTGAAAGAATGAGCTAAGGTCACTAGTACTCGCTGAGAAACTGCTGAAAAGTACTGTGGTGGTGGGTATGGTGTAGTGACATATGTCTGAAGAGATGTGAACCTATACTTCTAAATCCTATACAGCACTGTAAAGTGATGTTACTTTAATTTAAAATGATTAAAAATTAAACTGATGGGAAATACCTCCTGCCACTGAGATGTGTTTTATTCATTTATCTCATCTATTTGATGTGAAAAGGATCCAAAAAAATGGGTTAATGCGTGCAATAGACCTCATACTCTTCCTATCATCATTGATCAGCCAGTGAGATCAAAAACAATGATGTTAACAGCAACTAACATGAATGGAACACTTATTATTCCCATTTTATAGGTAAGAAAACTGAGGCCCTGAAAGTTTATGTGACTTACTCAAAATCACAGTCTGTAAATGATACAGTGAGGACCAAACTCAGGAGTTCAATTACAGAGCTCAGCTCTTAATCAGTACATAATATTGCCTCCATGCCATAGGTACTCAGTTGATAAATATTAATATCAGTATTGTGTTGGATTATTGTCAAGAATTTCAACTACTTGAAAAACTAAACATAGAATTATTACTTCAGTAGGGTCTTCCCACTGGAGGAAAAAGGTAAATGAAGAAATTCTTGACCATAACTTCTGAAATACTGATCAAATACTTCAGACATTAGTGAAGGTTGGCTGGGCACCCCATTACTTCTTGCTCCTACAGGGCAGCTGCTCTTCAAGACAAGGGGGGGAATGTGTTTTCCTTGTCAGTTTAGCAGCCTCAGCTTTGTTGCTTTTCTATCACACAACATCATTGTCAAAATGATCACCAAACGATAACCTGGTAGGAGCTGCCCCTTCAGGAGCCACTGATTTTCCCATCAGTCCTCTTCTGTGGAAATCTAGCTTAAGCCCACAGTACTTAATTAAAATTACTTCAGATATTAAAATTACTTCAAATTGATATAAAACTGTCTCCCAGAGTAAAAAACTATCCTTTTCAGTCTCTTTACCTCTCAGGCTCTGAACTTTTTGCTCCTTGACTTTGTCTATTAAACAAGCAAACAAAGGATAACCTTCAGTCATTACAACTATTCAGTGCCCCAAACCCTGTGGGGAAAGAATCCCTTCTTAAAATTACTATTTTATGTCATCACATTTGGTCCCTTAGGAAAGGGACATTCAGTACATTCAGTAAAACAACTGTAAACCTTGAGAAGACCCCAGATTCATTTACTGAAATTATAAAAAAAAAGAATTATTATAGCCTATTCCTTTAATTAAAGAACATAATCTTGAATTTTACCCTGTATTCTTCTCAATGACAAGTTCAAAATTTTGTTGTCCATAACATAAATCAGTCTGACCTGCTGGTATTCCACTTGCTGCAAAAGAGTATGAAAGAGTATGTGAGAGAATTCATATTGATATAGATAAAAAGTTTTATTGAATCTGTAGAGAATTTCTCTTTTTTTAAAGATTTATTTCTATATATTTATGCATACAAGGACTGTGGTATAGGCCAGTATGGGGTGGAGGTGGTGGTAGTGGTGGTGAGAGGATTCACTAGAGACAGAGTGGGGAGCAGAACAGGCAGATCCACTAAAATACACTGCTGAAGGGAGCAGCAGGCAAGACAGGTGAGGTCTGCTGCACCATATGTGGGTTAGTTCCCTGGTCGGGGATCAAACTCAGGCCATCACGGTGATAGCAATGAGACTTAACCCTTAGGCCACCAGGGAGTCCCCTGTGCAGAATTTTGAAGACTAGGTCATGGGAAGTTTTTCTTCCACCATCTCCAAGAGACTCTTCTAATGGCTGATAGTCTCCAAGCACTGAAAGTTCCTACTTTGTAAGAACTCCAGCTGTCAACCATTAGACTGTCAACATTCTCACAAGTAGCAGTTGTTACCTTCTCCCTCCCTCAACCCTAGTCACCTTTAGTCTTGTGACACATTTTGTGATACTCATTCTCTTCAAACATATAACTGAATCTCTTGTCAGATGAGAGATTACATTTTTTGTTACCCCTTTTATTTTCAAAATGAAAAAAGAAACCAACAAATAATAAAGAGCTCTAAGATACTAAAACTGTGAGGAAAAAAAAAACAACTCAGGGATCTTGAAGGAGAGTGTTGGAGAAACTGCCTAGAAAATTGGAAAGTCATGAATATAATTTCTAAACACCAATTTAACAACAAAAAGGCACATATATAAGTTATTATATTAAAGGGAACAGTTATATCAAGGAAAATGGAAAAAAAGGAGTGACTTAATTTAAATCCTTACCTGATATTAACAGGAATCAGTAGCTAATATCTTAAAATGATGACTCAGAAGACAGAGGAGATACATATGTAGTCAATGAGGTAACTACTAGAAGAAGTAAATTTAAATATATTTGAAAGTACTTGCTTCTTTTTTAAAAACTGTGTATGTATTCCTTTTATATGGCTGAGGGGAAAGTTGTTACTTTCACCTTGTTTTCAATTTACATTATGTATTAGTTAATATGTGGAGGGATTTTTATAAATAGAAAGCAATCAACATACATTTTTCAGTCTTAAAAGGGTAATGAGTGATAAATGTTAAGATAAAAATATAGTTGCTAAAAGAAAATAAAGCAACATATGATCATAAACTTCTTCGGGATGACAAGTATTTGAGACATTTTCCATCAGGGAATTACACACTTTATAGGTGTGTCAAACGGCAGTTCAATGTAGTCACTGGGGTTACAAGCCTTTCCCAACTGTCTCCAAGCACCAGAGTATGGAGTGGATAGGAATACATTCAAATCTAGGGGCAGAGTCTAAGAATGTAACTTTAAAGAACCAAGTTCAGAATTACCTCCTCTAGCCAAATTTGCCAAAGTAGTTTCTTAAATTCAGTCTTCAAAGCCTGTATTTCCTAAGATTTTTCTCTTCTAGTGCTGTGCATAAGGACAACTTTCATTTATCACCTTTATGTCGTATTATCCTACCATGTTAAGTGACAGGTTTTTAGGCTGTGACAACACAGAAACATGTCTTATAAACATTGCTGAGTTTATATTTTTTATAGCTTTGAAACAGAAAAGGGAAATAAATAGCCTGAATCATTTATAAATTTGCTCATCTCTTAGCAAATCATAACTCTTCATCACCTCCCAAATGGTTTCTTCTGAACACATAGAATGACTGCATCAGAATTAGATTCCCACTTCTGAGTTGTAAGACTTTCGGTGATTTGTAATGATAGCTTGTCTCGAGTTGCTTGTATGACAGAATTTTTGATTTACAATGTCATTTTTTATAAATCCAATTCTGTTTTATGGACTTACTCATCCAGAAATACAATGCACAAAGCATTTGTTATTTTTCCTAAGAAGTTATTTACTAATTTATTGAATTAGCCTGAGGTCAGCATCCAAGCTTCAGTCCATGCCCCATGCTGATGTTCAGCTGAATCCACAATAATCCATGGAAGACTTTCAGACAAGTTCTTAGAAACCTGCTAGAAAACTAGTAATTTTAAAAAAGAACAGTGTTTTGAAACTTAACTGTTCAGAAGCCCATAATGAAAGACAAGTGATATATCAAGCTTATTACAGAAAAGGAAAACCAGGCTGTTTTCTTGGTGATAATTTTAAGCATACTGCAGAGAATTCTTAATGGCCACTCCATTTTCCCATTTCACCTGTTCCCATCTTTCTTTGAAAGATAGCATCAGGGCCTCCCTGGTGGCACAGTGGGTTAAGCAATGCACTATGAAGCAAACCACAGCCACTGCAGCATGAGTTTGATCCCTGCCGCCGACCAGGGAGGGGACCCACATGGCGCAGCAGACCTCTCCTGCCTCGCCTGCTGCTCCCCTCAGCAGTGTTTCGGTCAGTCTGCCTGTTCTGCTCCCCACTCTGGTGAATCCTCTCACCTCCCTGGACTCTGGCCTGTACCCAGCTCTTGTATGTATAAATAAATAAATCTTAAAAAAAAGAAAGATAGCATCAGTCTCCACTGCCTAACCAGAGCTTTCCCTCCCCAACAAAGGTGAAAGGATAGGCCCACTCACTATTCAAAGTATTCTTTAGTTCAATGTCCACTGACCTTGCCAAAATCTGCAAGTGTCTTACCTGTCTTCTCTGGCAGGCAACGCTGACCCCCAAACTGGAGAAAGTAAGAGAATTAACAACCCTATAGGGTTTTTTTTTTTTTAACCTAGGTTTTCATTTAAACACACTAAGACCAATCCAATACTGAGTTCACTTCATGCATACTTGAGACCACCTGAGCAAGAACTGGACTATGTCTGCTGTGGTCTAAGTCACAGAAAAAGCAAATTCTGAAAGCAGGATGTCCAAATGCAAAACATGTATTTTTTAAAATGCCCTTCCAGGTATTTCACTAGTTTACCCATAAGAAGCAAGAGTTATCAGGTCAGTGCCACCTATTCAGCCCTTAATTCGATGAAAGCAAAGGTTAAAAGAATAAAGATTGCCATCTTAATTAAGTATCTTCTGAACTCTGAACTACTGAAGGCAGAGATTAGTAGCTTGGTAAATCTGGCTGTTCTTTAACCCAATTTCAACCAAATCAGATTTATCTGTAGTCTGAAGTCAGCCTCAATTTAGCAGTTGCTCAAGAAATTAGTAGTTCTCAAAATGACCTAGGAGTTCAATTCATAGCCCACAACGAATCCAAACCATGGGTTCATTTATGACACTTTATAAAAACAGCTTGTGCCAAATGACATAAATTTAACCTCTTATACAACTCAAAGTAGGCATTATTGTCCACCTTCTTCCCGTGTAGAGGCCAAGTTCCAAAGAGGGCAAGGTCAACAGAGCTGGTAGTGATGAGAGCTGAATCCAGATCTGTCCACACCAAAGGTTATGACCTCAAGCTCCTTTTAGCTGTGTCTCTAACCAGGGCTAAAAGCTAAGTTGGACAAATAGAGAACAGGATGCATTAGACTGGTCTTTGGACATGGGAAGAATACTTACTCTATCTGGAATGACCCACTGCTTCCACCAGATACTCTCTTCCTTTCTTCTACTTCTTTTTAGTATTTACCTCTGAAATTATATCCACTCATTTCACATAGATTGTGTTTCTACTATATTCTCCTGTAGATGACAGCAGTGAACTAGAATCATCCCTAATCTCACAGAGCAGACATTATTTGTTTACTTGTTCCTGTATGTCCCCATATCAAACAATAACCTCTCTGAGGCAGGAACATCATCTGTCTTTCTTACTGCATGTTTCCAGCACCTACATTAGCCTCTGGTACATGGATACAATAGACAGTCATATTTGTCAAAAACTCCATCTGTGATATTGTCAGTAATGGTTTAGGAAAAGGCTCAAACTACTCACTAAACTGTATTCCATGCAGAATCCTTACAGCCCATTGTCTTAGTGCCATCTACAAATGGACATCATATGAAGTTTTTTAAAAAAAACCATTCTGCATTTTAAAAATGTTGAAATGGTTTAGTCACCTTTAAGAGTTAATTTTTCTGGGGTTTAAAAAAAAAGTAAAAGATAGTCACAACACTATAGCAGACAATAAATGTTTATGAGAAAAAAAGATTTTAAAACAGATTTTTATTTGCAAAAATAAAAACGACACTAATCTGAATCTGGTTCCTTCTTCTTTCTTCGTGCTCCTTTCAAATAAGTCTGCTCAGTTCTTTCTTTGCCATGTTCAGTTCGTTGTGTCATCCACTCTTTTTCTAGCTGTCTGAGCATGTCTGCAGTGAGAAGTCCTTGCTGTACCAATCTGGAAGCAAGGGTTTTCTCTTTTGCATTAGGGTTGGCTGGCTCAACAACTTTACTCCCTAAAGTTTTGGTGCCACGCATCCTTCTAGCTTGGCTCCTTAATGTTCCCGATAAACATGACTGGTTCACTGCTGACAAGTTCTCCAAATTCAACATCTTACGTGACTCTGAAATTTTAATCAGTTTGGTGATGTTGTGTACACCTCCCTGGATAATGCCATCTAGTTCTTTCTGGAGGTCTCGAATAAGGCTGGCATCTGGAAACATATCTATAAACCGGTAGCTGTGGAAATGACATATTATGTTATAGTAACAGTTTTTACCAAGTCATTGGACTAACCTCAATTACATAACTACATCTTGACTAACAACCCCAAATGTGTTTTGGAAAATACTGTCCAATACATTGTTCAACCTTTATTTCTGAGGAAATAAGGTCTGAGGAATGTGTCATTATGAGGGTAGCTCGTGGTTTTTATCTTAAGTGATTCTAGTATGTTCCCCTAGTGACACATGTCACTCTTTAGAGAATCACCAATAAAGACCATTGGTAAGGTACAAATGAATCACTTGGGGATTGTACAAAAAGGCATATTTTGGTTAAGTCTGGGATAAGTCAGATATCCTGCATTGCTAACAAACTCGTAGGTGATACCATTGCTTTTGCTGCAAGGACCACCCCTTGGAGTAGCAAAGATCTAGACCACCTTCTCACTTATCTTAACTAGAATCCTAAAAACTCCCTTAGCCAATTTTGGAATGCCATTTTCGGAAAGATTCAACTATCTTTATAGACAATAAACATAATATAGTATACCCTACAATAATGTGCCTCACTTGACAGAGCAAAAGACCATTCACCAAACTTCTGATTTGCTCTAATACTACTTAGAAATATGAGAATGTACAAACGAAAAACTTGGTACCTTAACCACAAGTAAATATCCAAGACATCATGGATAGCTTCAAGATCGATGAGCTCTTTAATATTCTTAGGTGGAAGTAATGGCCATTTAATATATCGGCGTAACCATGCGAAAGTCAGGGGCTCATTCCTGCTATATTGCCTGGCAAACTGAGAGAAACAGAAGAAAAAAGTCTAGTAAAAGAATTATTATTCACGTAAGCCTATGATTAGGAAAAAAAGAAAGAGCACAACAAAATGTTAAATGAGATTGTGAGGCAGACTAGTTTCCGTCCTTCTCTATACTTCTCAGTTTTTAAGAACATTTAGTATCTTATAAAGATACTTATAAAGCAAAGGGAGGGGAGATAATATCCTTTCTTTTCCCAAACCTAGGGCAATAATATGCACATCAGAAGCTGTGCAAGAACTGAATCTGCTAAAAAGAAAACATGAACATTGTTGCTATCCTGAACATATCACCAATGTTTTCTTCTCTATGTTATTTAGATATTTATATCTAAATCTTTAATCACTTGGAGTTTATTTAGCCTGTAATCCAACTGGTTTTACTTTGCACTAGAGTTCCTTACTCTCCCTTCTGTCTCATATGTTAATCTTACTGGGCAAAGAATTCTGGGCTATTAGTCTTTTTCTTAACACACTTTAAGTATGTCTTTCCAATCCCTTAGTGTTTGTTTCTACAACATGTTTCTATTAAAACATGGCTGACAGTCTGACTGGTGTTCCCTTATCAGTAACCCTTTTTTCCATCTTGATGTTTCCAATATTCCAACACTGACGCTGGTTCTCAACAGCATTATTATATGTCTTGGTGTGTGTCTGTATTATTTTGTCTGTAACTCTTTGGGCCTTGGATCACACAATGTGTGGTTGGTTTCTCAGACTGAGATGGTTTTCAGTGATTATTTCTTTCAGTAAGTTTTCTATGCCTTTCTCTTTTTCTTCTCTTTTTGGTGCCCCCATGATATGGATGTTACTCCCCTTTATGTTGACCCAGAGGACTCCTACATCTTGCTTTTTTGTTCTTCTTTTTTTCTCTATCTTGTATCATTATTTGAAAGACAAAGAGAAGTTTTAGTTGTGATTAAATAATGTTACAATTTTATTAAATTCAGTCTGGCACATCCTGTTAGATTTAATAAATACCAAGTAGAATAGCCACGAAGGGTGGAAATGTGACCATACTGATCTTCTAAGCAAGACACGTCAAACAGTTCTCTTATATACGGATAGCTGCTCTAATATTTTTGGCCACAACTAGAGAAGTCCAAAATGTAAAAGAGCTAAGTACAGTGTTGCCCAAATAGGCAGAAGGAGAAACGCCCATCCATTCAGATTCCTCCATCCAGCTGCAAGCCCTAACCACTGTCCCAAGAGCCATCAGGGGCCATCAGTGGGAATAAACTCTTTTATTATTCAGTAATAATGGCAATCAAGAAAAAAGTCTGTAGATTGACACTCTAATCTTTTTTTTTTACTATATATAATTTATTAACTTAGAAGTTTAGTCTCTCAATATTTAGCAAGTTTGCGTAAAAATTACTATACCCATTGGTATGTATAATGACATTAATATAAATGCATAATTTCAAAGTCAACATTCCTTTCACTGTGAACATAAAACTTCTTAAAAAATACTTGTAGGATGAAAAACAACTGGCTGCTGGGATAGCACTGTTCAAAGTCAAATAAACTTGCAGGCCCTGCTGGGAAAATATTTATTGCTATTCAAGAGACATGCAGCACCATCAAGTGTGTGTCTAGTATAGTCTATAGCAGGACACTCTTTTGGAGTTTTATGAGCTGCACAAAGAAAAATCCATTGTTCAGTTGCTGTCATCTGAGTGCATGTATCTGGATGGCATTCACTCTGAAGTTTAACAGCAAGTCCATTTAGTTCAAGACAGAACTGCCTTAAATGTTCATACTTCCATACACCTTCATCCTGGCCTTCAGGTGGTTCAAGAATTTTGTCAATATTCGAACAATCTGCTCTTATATTCTGTTGAATATACTGTTGCACAGCTAGTGTACTGTCCATTTCATCAAAGGATTCATCAGGCCAATTATAGAAATCCTGTGCCTTGGTACCCGGCCTGTTCCGCCTCAACACTGCTGTCCCCTCCGCCATGACCATAGTGCCAGAACTGACACTCTAATCTTTAAACAGAACACATAAACACCTGTTTGGCCCTCACTTTTCCTGAGACTCCTTGCTCCACAGTAAAATCCTTCTACTTCACAGGACAGCTGATCAGAACAGTATAGATGGAGTCAAGGTGACAAAGGGCTTGAGTTCCATCCAGGTCAGTTTACACAATCTGAGACTTTGTTCCACAAACTTTAGCTTTATGCTAGCTACTGGCTTACAAATGCCAACTCTAAGAAACACATTTTCTAGACATATACCTAGACATGGAAGACCTCTAAAATATATTGTTAAGGGAGGGAAAGGCAATTGCACAGCAATTCATTGTAATATTTATGAGAAAATACAACCAAACTAGAATTTGTACGTGTATGTAAACAGATGAGACAATAAAAAAGGATACACACAAACTGATAATAGATGTCAGAGGGCTGAAGCTAGTCCAATCTATCTATCTGCAATGTTTTAAATTTGTGCAAAGAGAAAGTATGTGTTACTTATGCAATTTAAAAATATATAAAAAATAAATTTAGAAATAAATTCTCTAAAGTAATTAGTATGCTGAATGCTAAGATCTACCAAGGAGATGGCAACAAAACTATAGTCAGGAAAAGAATCTTTGGGGTTAGTGAGGTGGGGATAACATTCCAAATAGGCAACCGAACACACAGGGCAGAGAGGTGCAGGACACAGGAGAGGTCTGCAGAGTCAGCTTCTACTGCCTTTTCTTGGCCCCCTTGTCTGGGTGAATCTTTTGTTCCTCACAAGTCAAGAGATTTATATCTTTACCCAAATGAGTTAACAGAGGTGCAACTTTGATACCATACTCATATAAGATAACAATACCTGGTTCAGTGACTAATAGTTAAGAGTACAGAACACTACTGCTACGACTGAGCCCTAGTCCCTTTCTTTCCAAAACTTATTACCCAACATTGATACGGCTATCATCAGGAAAACACCCCCTTTCCTTGGGGGGGGGGGGGGGGAGAAACATTTTTGCTTTAGTGTTTTNAAACCCCCCCTTTCCTTGGGGGGGGGGGGGGGGAGAAACATTTTTGCTTTAGTGTTTTCACAATGACTACCAAATACAAAACAAGCATTTCGTTTGCTTAAAAAATTATCTGTAAGAAAAAGAGATACACTTTATATTTAAGTGTTTACATTGTGTCTCATCTTTAAAAAGGGTAATCTCTGATTTATTTTGAAATAGCAAAGTATTGTTTAGGGAAAAATGCATCAACCTAAAACAGCTCAAAATACCTTAAAGAAAAGGCTTACCTGTAACAATGAAGAGCAGACAAAAGGCTGCTTCTTGTTGATAGGTGCTGTGCAGAAAACATACCTCACTCTCAGACTTAATGGAATATGCTGGATCAACTCTGCAGAAAATTTAAAATCATCCATATTGCAGACAAAATACTGCCCATCAACTTGTGAAAAGTCTACAAAAATATCCTGAGGGAGGGGCGAAAGACATTAAGTTACTGGACTACCTAACCGGGCATAAATAAAATCCTGAAGTTCACAAAAGACAGTCTCTTTAATCCACAACAGACTTCTAGAAAGGCTTGTGCTATTCACAGATTTCTTAACCTAATAAACTTCTCTTAGCCTCCCCAACCTGAAATATTTATAGGGGAAATTCCTTATAACAAAAGTCCCAGGAGATTTTGAAAGAGTTCTCCCTCTCAAAATAAATTTCATAAACAGCAACTTCACAAAATCAAATTTCCACTCATGTTAATTCAAGGGTAATCACTGACATAACAGCATTTTTAGAAAAGAGATTTAAAAGTGAGTTTCTACTTACAATAAGATTGGAAAGTGTTGTATCAGGGAGATGATAGGCAAACATTTCAATCTGTTCAGCAGTTGGATGAAGACCAGCTGCCTTGAGTAAAAGAAAAAACAACCATAAGCTTTTTTCTTTTTAAGGATATATTTTCTTAAGCTAGTTCAAGATAAAGTCCTACATCCAAGCTAAACTCTCAACAAATATTTTAAATGACAAGAACTTAAGTAAAACAGAAAAGAGCATCATCTTGCCATTTTTTATCAATTGGAAATTAATCAACAGAAAAGCTGATAATTTTGTAAAAGAGATTAAATCCACTGAACAGTTTTTACTTACATTTTAGTTATATTTCTTTTTTTTTTTAAAGATTTATTTATTTATGCATACAAAAACTGGGGTGCAGGCCACCAGAGGTGCGGGGTGTGTATGTGTGTGTGTGTGAGAGGATTCACCAGAGACAGACTGACTGAAATACACTGCTGAGGGGAGCAGCAGGCGAGACAGGGGAGGTCTGCTGCACCATGTGGATCAGCTCCATAGCTGGTGATTGAACACATGCTGCAGTGGCTGTGGATAGCTTCATAGTGCGGCGACTTAACCCCTTACACCATCAGGAAGGTCCCATTTTAGCTGTTTTTCTAAATGCTCCCCACTGAACAACATGAACAAGAATAACCCACTTTTACCAAAACAATGAAACATATATAAATACATGAAAAGTATTCAAACTAGAGGTCAGTTATCTTTTTAACTATGTAATTGCGGTGCTAGAAAGAAATGTCCACAGATAAGTATAAGCAAGAAAAAAGAGAAAGGGGTAAGGAAAGAGAAAAAGAAAACACAGATAAGTCCTGAGAAGAAGAGTTTAAGTAAGAGAAACAGGGTCTGTCATTATCAGCTATAAAGCTTAACAAAAGCTACAAAAATAATTTCAATCACAGCTTTCCTCTAGAACTTTTCCTTGAATTATCTCATTTATCTAATATTACCTTTACCTAGTATCACTGAAAAAACAATGAGCCATAAGTGAATTCTCCAGGCAACTTTAAAGTGTAGAGTCAGTTTGTATAAAATATATAAACATTTGAGGTGTTTTTTTTTTTAAGATTTATTTATTTATGCATGCATACAAGAGCAGGAAGTACAGGCCAGAGTTGTGGGAGGTGAGAGGATCCACCAGAGACAGTGGGAAGCAGAACAGGCAGACTGACTGACTGAAACACACTAAGGGGGAGCAGCGGGCAAGGCAAGAGAGATCTGCTGCGCCATGTGGGTCCCCACCCTGGCCAGGGATAAAACTCTCGCTGCTCTGCCGTGGATGCTTCACAGGGCGGTGCTCAACACGCTGCGCTACCAGGGAGGCCCCAACATTTGAGTTGTTAACTATACAAATCAGAATTTAATCTTGTTCTTACATATGTGCTCACCCACACAACGGTTTTGTTTACAATCAAGTGTCTGGTAATTTTTCAGTCTGCTGACAGACCTGTGTGCCAAGCAACTGTGTCCTTACCCCACCTACTGCTGTGCCAAGCAACTGTGTCCTTACCCCACCTACTGCTGGATTTTAGGAAAAAGTAAAAGAAAATTAGGTTAACTAAACTGGTCCAATGTGGATCTTTCACTTACACACCATTCTCTGACCAAGGAGTCACTATGCCTCTCCAAAGCAATGAAATGAGACTTTCTTGACATGATTTTCATGGCACAAAATTTTCCTTTGCTTATTTGTTTTCAGATGTCTGAGGCAAAAGTCTAAAAGGTAGGTGAATGAATGACTACGCTCCATAGAAAAAATGAATTAACATGTTATACCTTACCTTTATGGGATCCACAGGCCTACTCAAAATTTCCTTTAATAATTTGAGGTCTTCTCGATTCATTGTGGTAACCTCTCCCTCTTTAAATTTTGAACTGAATCTACCAGCTCTGCCAGCAATCTGCAAAGCTTGAGAAGTAGTGATTGGTTCAATTTCCTTCTCTCCCTTTTCATTAAGGGTAGGCTTTATAAGTGAGTAAAAAATAATTCTTCTTATGCTCCTGAAATAGAAACAAAAGTGATCTCACAAACTGCTTTACAAAAAACCCTCCATCATTTGGGTCATTGCAGAAATGCTCATTTGACTAAGAAAAAGAGGCTTGCTGGTAATTATTTCTTCTTCCCTTCAAATAGTATTTTAAACACTGTAAATTTACCAAAAATAATCAAATTGCCCTTTTATAATGCTCAATTTATATATTAGTTATACCTCTACATAGCTATAGAAAATAACTTTTTTTAACAAATGACCAATATAAAGTATTCTGACTTTTTAAAAGTTGGTTGCTATACATGGCTCTGAAGAGTTCTTTGATTCATAAAGATGTAATTGGCTTCACTCCCCAGGGAGAAATAGGTTAAGCTTAATACTGCTACCCCTGAAGATAATAGCTAACCCCACATTTATAGGGCACTCCGTACAAATTGCTGACAGGAAACTGAGAATAAAATGAGGTGATATAACAGGTTAATAGTGACAGGAAGAAGTACTCAAAAGTCCTAGTGCTATGTGATCTTTTCTTATTTCCCTTAAAAGAGAAATCTCAGATCTATACCATAACACCCATTCTCTTAAATCAGAATGTGTGGTCATTCTAACGCTAAGTAGAAAAAAGAATTTTTAAGAGCTATCTAACCAACTGAACATCTATGATTATTAAAAACAAATTACTTACAAATTAAGTCCCATGCCAATTGCATCTGTAGCAACCAGGATTTTGCATGGATCATCCGGATCATTAAACTTTTTTGCTTGGGCAAGTTTGGTCCCTAAAATAAGACTTTAAGTTAAATCAGTGTACTCAATCTTTTACTACACCATGGTAAGTCTATCTTGGAACCCCTCACCTCCTACTCCTTGTATTTTTATGGCTAAAACTCTTACTATTGTTTCAACCTTATTTCTTTTTATCCTAAAAGAGTCATTTCTCTTTTACTTCCATGCCTTTAAAATTTCCTTACATAGCAACACAACCCTCCACACCATACTAGTCTTGCCATTTCCAAGCACTCTTATTAACAGATATCAGGACTACAACTCAAACAGTTCACAGTTTAACAACATTTTAGTAAGAAAATCATAAGCTCAATATTGAAAGCATAAACATTTAAAATATAGCTCAATAGTAGCACATAACAAGAACTATAAATAATACACTTCTACCTTCACAAGGATTAACTAGAAAAACATTTACACTATCTATAACAAATTACTAGTACATCAAAGAAATTAACTCACTATCTTTCACTGTTTCTATGCATACCTCAACATAAGTGGCAAAAATAAGAAATTTTATAACCTGTCATGATAAAAGCTAATAATTACCAGGTGGGAGACTGCCATATATAACAGCTGATTCCAGTCCCCGGATTTCAATCTGCCGACTCACAGAATAAATATCATTCTTGCTAAAACAGACAATACAGTCCCCAGGCCGGAGGTTGTCTAGTGATTCTAGTGCATTATCCAGCACAGTTATGGGAGTAAGCCTCTTATAGTTTCGAACCTACAATAAAGAAATGATTGAAACTGTAAAATAATATCATTCAAATCATAAAATAATACAATTAATTCAACTTCTGTGACTAAGTGGCAAAACTGGCAAAGCAATCAAGAGTAGCTAAAAACTAACAATTACCAATGTTTTTCAAAGGAAAATACAGAAAAACATTTATTTTTGTATTATGTATGTTTTCATAGGCGTCTGATAAAGAAAATGAAAAGTAGGACAAAAGGGAAGCCAGTTACTAAAAGGAGTTCTCCCGGAGAAAGAGCTCCAAACAATCTCTAGCAATTATCTGTACATCAAAGGTTCCAAACTTTGAAAACTACAAACTTTTGCTGAGTCTCAAATTCTATCAGCCTGATTCATTAAATATAGAGATCTGTTTAGGTTTTATCAAGAGAAGACAGAGAATCTCATGTACCTTTGGGAGACTTAGGGTGTGATGACCACTTTATCAGAACTTCAGATCATGATGGTCAACAGATCATGACAGTCAACCAACATGATAATACAACCAAGCATGTATGATTTAGCCAACCATGAGGAAATACTTCCTTTTTAGTAAAGTTCTGATTTTTGTCACTGTCTGGGGCCTGTGAAGCCACTGTCTAGGTCCTCTGGACTATTTTCTATGCCTCCTTGAGAACGAAGCATATAATCTAGTACCTCCACTTCCTCCCCAGTGGTGTACATAAGTTCAGTAACCAGGTCTATAGCAGCAGATTCTCCACACAAATGAACTTCTTCAGCACAGAGTCCTATTAAATACAAAATCAATATATTTTTAGATTAACGATTCTAAATTAAATATCTAATGCTTTATGTAGCAAAAAATACTTAGTATTTTCTCAATTACAACTTAACCAAGTGTTTTCAGAAATATTATCTCTTTGATTCAAATCGCAAAACAAGAAATTTACATCAATCTCAAATTCTTTTCTGAGTATGGAGAATTCAAAAGGCAAGGAGATGGTACCCAGAGAAGAATCCACACCACCACCAGTTCAATGACTATCCTGGTGCCTTGGACTGGAATTCACAAAGAAATTAGGGGAAGAAAATCTTTCTTTCTTTTTTTTTTTTAAAGATTTATTTATTTATGCATACAAGCACTGGGGTACAGGCCAGAGGTGTGTGTGGGGTGGGCAGTGAGAGGATTCACCACAGACAGAGCAGGAACAGAACAGGCAGATCAACGGAGGTACACTGCTGAGGGGAGCAGCGGGCACAGCAGAAGAGGTCTGCCATGCCATGTGGGTCCCCTCCCTGGCCGGCAGCAGGGATCGAACTCATGCTACAGTGGCTGTGGTTTGCTTCACAGTGTGTTGCTTAACCCACTGCGCCACCAGGGAGGCCCAGAAAATCTTACTTTCTACTGCAAACCTGTGTCAGTGGAGGAACAGAGGGCTTATAGTAAAAATATATCTACTGCAAAAGCCCATTAGCAAAGGGGACCAAAATGAAAGGATGTTTGAAAGAGAAGCTTCCTATAAACAAAGACAATGCCAGTAAAATTCAGAAGACACAAATGCTCCTCTGCCCTCAAAAATGCCACCAGTCAACCTCTTTACTAGGACACTGTGCAGGTCTGTTGCAGTGAATCATAGATGAGCACAAAGAGCAGGAATTCCAAGTTTTTCAGAGAATCTGTGAAAATACCTAGTTGACTCAAAAGGACATTTCTGACACAGCAAAGGCTAGGATCCTGAAATAGCCACAAAGAAAAGCAAAGAAGAGTCAAGGGGAAACAGCTCTGGAAAGCAATGAAGGAACTAATCCCTCTGTAGTAGAGCTGCTTCTTTTGAGGAGGGGGTGTCTGAGCCTGTGCTTGAAGGGTCTACTGCTCTTGAGGGAGCCAATACAGTGGTGGTGACAATTTTTACCCCAGTGCTGTGTTTGCCTTCTGAGTCAGAATTGCAACCATGGCCAGATAGACAGAGGAAGCAGAAATATAGTCACCACAGAGTTAAACGTTATCAGGGAGTATGTGGTCCATGGATGGAGTCTTCCTAAAGGGTGGTGTTTGTCTACTGCAGTTTTATGCAGGGAAAACTAGGGTACCTGAGAAACAAGGGCAAGGATGTGCTCTCTTTCTCCTCCCTGCTTGAATTTTCTACCCTACACCTAGAGGACAACATGTTTCACAACATGTTTCACAAATGTGTCGAAAGGAATAGGTCATTGATGAAAAGCCTCCAATTGGAAAAAGGCTACAGCTCTGATTAGGTAATGATAAAAAAGACGACTACAATGAACTCCGTGTTGCCAGTAACACTGAACTCAGGGCTCCTTCACATCCTCCGTGCTGCTTACATTTTAACATTAATGATTTCAAGACTATTAAGTCTTTCATTTTTTTTTCAAGATTTATTTTTTTGTTGTTTAGAAAAATAAAGTTTGTTGAGAAAGAACTGAAACAAAGTGAGACTCCCAGGCCAGTGGAACCAGGCCAGGGAGGGGCAAGGGAGCCCTCAAGATTTATTTATTTATGCATACAAGAGCTGGGGTGCAGGCCAGAGGTGCGGGATGGGGGTTATGGTGAGAGGATTCATCAGAGACAGAGTGGGTAACAGAATAGGCAGATTCACTGAAATACACTGCTGAGGGGAGCAGCAGGCGAGACCGTAGAGGTCTGCTGCACCATGTGGGTCACCTCCCTGGCCAGAGATCGAACTTATGCTGCAGTGGCTGCAGATAGCTTCATAGTGCAGTGCTTAACCCTTTACACCACCAGAGAAGCCCCCTATTAAGTATTTTAAGTAAGAGTGAAAGCTGCTGTTCTCTGCCTACTCTCTAAAACATATTCTTATATATATAAAACAAATTTTTTCAAAGTTTTCTTAATAACCTGAGACTTATGGTATATGTTTCTGATATAAAAACACAGAGCACTTTGCTAATATTTCCATTTGTAACTGCTTTGTATATTCTGCTTAAAAATGTTACTTCTAAACCATAAATGCATGCTATGTGTTTAAAATATATGCATTATCCATTATATTTTAAAACATTTCATTGTGAAAGTGTTTTAAAATTGATTATGCTCCCAGAATTGGATTATTATGCTCCCAGTAGGACTGAAACAAAAGAATGGGAAAAAAACCTTAAAAACAACAGCTTTCTTGTGGTTAAAGATTATCTCCATTTTTACAAATCTCAACATGTCTGAATATTTTTGTCAAGGTTTTGAGTTTAATAGAGGGTGAAGTCAAGCCTGGACTAGAACCTAACATTCTAGTGCTTAACACTGAATGTGAATCCTATACTTGTGTTTGCAAATCAGACTCCACGGAATCACTATGATGCCTCAGAGGTCGGGGATATGGAGGGCAGAAGAAATTCCAAGCTCCTTACTCAGAGCAGTTCCACATTCATCCGCTTTACATTACAGGCTTCGACAGATAAGACAGATAGATAGATAGACAGACAGATAGATAGATACTGAAGTGTTTGAAGAAAGAGTTCAACTATCTGTTTTTAAATTTGAATACGATTTACCTGCAACATACTAATCAAAAATTCACTGCAAAATCAAAGAGTAGAGACATTAATTCATGTCCATGGACATGAATCCAAGAACTTCTAAGAGCCTATCCTAACTAATGATTTAAATTTTAATTAAAAAATTTAATTTTATATTTGTTTTGATTAGTAACTAAAAACAAAAAGCTTTTAAAGTTTTACTGAAATATTACCAGCAGAAAAAAATGTTCAAATCCATGGAAGAAATGATAGTAGTATACCTCCTCAATGAAGAATATGCAATTATAATAAACACTACAGGGAAAAAAATTATACGAAACAATAGAACTGAAAAAGAAAACCAAAATAAAAAATCGCATGTTCACAAAACACCTTATACACAAGAAGTAAAACACACCAAAATGTTACTAGTAGTTGCATAAATACTATGAGATTTAAAAATGTTAACTCTAGTTACATGATTATGCTAATTTTGTAACAGGAAAACTTAAACCACATTATTAAATATTAATTCAGAAAATAAAAACTCCCACTCAGCTGTTTTTACGATCAGCTGGCTCTATTTGACAATATAAAGCAGATAAGCTACATCTCAGTGCAAATGTGACACAGCACAGGCTTTACAGCATTAAAACCACTAACCTAGAAGTGCTCTGGTCCAGGCCCATCCTCTGGCTGGATCTTTAATCATTTGAATTTCATCAATCACAGCCACTTCATCTTAAAATTAACAAAAAAATTGCCATGAGCAATCTGATCTACTTTAAAAAAACCATAAACACATTACAATACCAAAATTTACATCACCATCATAATCATTATCATCACTTACAGAGCATTTTTTTTCTGACAAGTTTGTTCTAAATACTTTATAATTATAGCACATTTAATCCTCACAACACTCACTTAACACTCACTATAAGGTAACTATTATCTCCATTTTACAGAATAAACTGAGTTTCACAGGAGTTATATCACTTGTCCAAGGTTATACTGTACGTGCAATTAATAAACATAAAACCTAAAAATAATTGAAACCCAAGATGTTTAGCTCCAAATACTTACTCTTACCAGGTAAATCTAGGGGTAAAGGAGTAAAAGTACAAAAAAAAAAAAAAAAACCAAACCCAGAAGTAACCTAAACAACTATCTAAGAAGAACTAACAAACCTACACAGTAGTAAAAGAAAAGTAAATATCTATACTCCCAAGAACAAGGAGTAGATAATCCTATAATAAAGCATCTCTACAGGAAGAACCCAGATGGGATATATAAGAAAGTGAGCTCCAGCTATGCCCAGTTTTATGGGTTTTAAGCAAAAATTGATGCCTCAATTTATTTTTTAATGTCAAAATAATATTTTCCAACTATATTATTTTAAATTTTTTAATTCATATAAATTATATTTTAATTTTCTTCCCCAGATACCAAAGAATTGTGACGAGAACACAAAATAAAGACACAATTTAATAGGTCTATAATGACATTTAGAAAACAAATTTTACACTGAAAAACCATCAGACTGGCCATTATTTACCAGTCTGGTACATATAAATAAGGTTAGAAAAGAATGGGCAGATGAGAGAATTTTGATTTATAAACTTGTATTTGAATTTTTGCATGTTACTTTTATAAAAATCTTTTCAAATGGGCCCTCCCTGGTGGTGCAAGGGGTTATGGCACAGCACTGTGAAGCTATATGCAGCCACTGCAGCAAGAGTTCAATACCCACCCAGGGAGGTGATCCACATGGCACAGTAGACCTCCCCTGTCTTGCCCGTGCTCCCCTCAGCAGTGTGTTTCAGAAGATATGTCTGCTCTGTTCCCCACTCTGTCCTTGCTGATTCCTCTCACCCACTGCACCTCTGGCCTCTACCCCAGTTCTTGTATACATAAATAAACGAATCTTTAAAGAAAAGTATTTTAAAACTATGCATTTACTTAGAAAATTAGAATTATAAAAACCCCATGTTATTTAATATGCACACTCACAATGCATACATAATATGAAAATAAACAGAAGTATGGAAAATATTCATCACAGGGTTATTAACACTTGTTAATTCTGGGTGAATAGGACTGGGAGATTTTCTTTTCTCTACATTTAATTTTATATTTTCTAAAACAAACCTATTATTGCATATAGCATAAGGAAATGTTAATTTTATTTAGAACTACTAATAAAAGTTAACTGCAATGTTATATATCATAATGAAAAACTTTTCTTTTTTAAAAACAGAAAAGGTGTATTTATTAAAATAGGCTGCTAAAACAAGCAGTGGGTAAGACAGGAAAGATCTGCTTCACCAGTAATGAAAAACTTTAGACAACCTAAACATTCTTTATAAGGGAATGAATGATTTTAACTATAAAATGGAATATTATAACAGTTTAAATGAATAAACTTTATAGATTAAAACAAATGTAAAATATGTAATATAAAACAGGACTTAGAACTACTTAAAAGCACCATGTATATAATAAAAAGTGAGTTGTAGAAAATAATGTAATAATCATGTAAATGTTTTAAAACACATAATAGTATTGACAGTGTTTATATATCAGCATTATAAAAAAACACAGGAGAGTTATACTCCAAATACTTGATAGCAGTTCAGTCAAAAGAGGGGAGAGAAGCCCTGACCCACCAGATGCCTAGATGGGGCCAGTGGACTTTCTTCTGAAGACACAAAAGGGGTGACTTAGTTGACTTTGGAGAAAAGCTGGGAGGCAGGCCTTCAAAAGACAACTAAATGACTCCCTCAGTATCTGTACAATATGTATAAATATGTACATTGGTTAACATTTTACTTCTGTTAAGAGAAAAAGGGAAAAAAACATTCAGAAGCAAACACAACAGTATTTGGCAACTGTTAGTGATGACAGGACTAAGTATTTATATTATTCTCTTCTGCTTATTTTTTCACTATATTTTGTTTTGCATTTTTAAATAAAAATATAAAACTCTAAATTTCCAAAGACATGTTTACATACAAGGAGTTGTAACACTGCACATCTCAACGGTACAAGCAACATGGGCAGCCTGTTTCCCATTTGGTTCTACTGTCACACGCTCTTCACCTGTTACCAAGTCACACGGTACACCCTAGGATGATAAAAAAGAATCCTAGTATCATTTCTCCCTTGAAAATAACAGTAAAAAGGATGTTTAATAGTCTATTACCATCAGATTTGTCTTAACAACTGAAACAAAATATTTCCCAATGTTTTTCAAGTACTTCATACAATTCTTTAAACTTACCTTCTACCTACATGAACTTAGAAACATCTTAAATCAGCTAAATTCTTAGGTAAGAAAAACATGAGAAGTCATAGCAGCTTTACTTTTTACTTTTCACATTTCTGGACTATTTCAGTTTATTAAAATAAAAATGGGCATTACTTCTATATTCAAGAAGATTACAAAAAAAATTAAAAACATAAAGACCTCCTAATTGAGATGGAGCAGTGTCAATGTTACAGTGTTAGAGTAATTAATCACCCTGTTTTGCCCAAGATTGAGGGATTCTCAAGACAAAGAACTTTTGGTGCTAAATCTGGGGAAATTCAGCATACTGGGACAGCTGGTCCCCCCAGAGGTCTGAATCTAATCAAGAAGAAATATAAATAGGGTCTCACTGGTGGTGCAAGGGGTATGTCTCAGCACTGTGAAGCTATCCACAGCCACTGAAGCATGAGTTCAATACCTAGCCAGGGAGCTGAGCTACATGGCACAACAGACCTCTCCTGTCTCACCTGTTGCTCCCCTCAGCAGTGTGTTTCAGTCAGTCTTGCCTGGTCTGCTCCCTACTCTGCCTCTGCTGAATCCGCTCACCGTCCCCCACGCCCCCCACACACACCTCCAGCCTGCACACAACTCTTGTATGCACAAATAAATAAATCTTAAAAAAAAAAAATAGAAATATCCAAACTGACTCATAGTTTACAACACAACTGATGTATAGTTTTCCAAAATGTAAAGATTATTGAAGACAAAGAAATTGAAACAAATGGCTACAAATTAAAAAGTGAAACCCTGGGTGGAATCTTGGAGGGATGTGGGGAAACTGCTGTAGTTGTTATGGACAAATGGCAAAATTTTAATATAGACTATGGATTAAATAGTATTCTATCGATACTAAATATCTGTTTTGATTTAGACAAATATCTTTGTGGCTATATAAAAAAAAGTTCCTATTCCGAGGAAATACTTTAAATATTTATGGATAGAGGCATTATGTATACAATTACAAATTATTTAGAGCAAAAATATAGACTGTAAATTACCTACCAAAACTAGTTAATCTAACATGATAAAGTTATAATAAAACAATGAGCCAAAACATAGACCATTTAGTGAAACTATACCTCAGACCACAGGGAAAGCAGTCCTTTTCAGATCTGAAAAAGCAGCCTCAGTCCTTATCATTAGCTCTATATGAATCAGATTAAGAGGTCTAATTTAGTTTAAAGGCAAATTAAACAGTGGTGGTAAACTCTGAAAAGGCAAAGGAGCAGTAGAGAAGTTTCAACTATTTTTTTTTTTTCTTAAAGATTTATTTATTTATGCATTTAGAGCTGGGGTACAGGTCAGAGGTGTGGGAGGTGAGAGCATTCACCAGAGACAGAGTGGGGAGCAGAACAGGCAGATGGACTATACACTGCTGAGGGGAGCAGTTGGCAAGGCAGGAGATGTCTGCCGAGCCTTGTGGGTTACCTCCGGGGCCAGGGATCAAACTCGGGCTACAGTAGCTGCAGATAGCTTCATAGTGCCGCGCCTTAACCCCTTGTGCTACCAGGAAATCTCCAGTAATTTTATTTCTTAAAGTAAATACAATTACCAATGGCAAAATGTTAGCACCTGATGGAGTTGGGTAGTAGGGTCCAGTTATTTGTGTGTTATTCCTCTGCATTTCCCAGTATATGTGGCATATATTGTAATGTAGTATCTCATTCACTCTAATACATTTTTTTCACATTCAGTATCTCTAAAATTAGGATACAATCTGAAGAACTGATGGCATATCAGAGTATATTTTTCTTTCTTAATTGTACATAATGGTACACCTTACAATTGCTGACTTGTCCAGAACAAGGAAATAAGGCAATTTCTTGTTAACAGTAAATTACTACAGATGTTTCACCAAAAAAAAATTAACAAGAAAAAGAGCAAATATTCAGTAATATACTGACAGCAGCATTACTCTTTTCGAAGATCTCATGTGCCAGTAATTTTAAAGGGCCACAATAGACTCCAGATTTAGCTGATAAGTATTTCTGGATTGCATGGTAAGTCTTTCCACTGTTGGTGGGACCCGAATGGAATATTATCTTCCGCTTTATGGCTCTGGCTTCTGGGTACCTAAAACATAAGTAGGTGAATAGCTTAATCCATTAACCTCAAAATACAACCTAGCAAAGATATCAAGTGAAGAAAATTCCAAATTAAATATCCTCTTAATATTTACAAAATAGCGCCTTTGAAAAACTAAAAAATAGCTTATCATCACACTAATGACTGCCTTCCAAGAATGGCATTACTAGAGATGGGAAAAAATTCAAATGCAAATTAATTTCTTGGCACCTTCTGTCATTGTACAAATCTTTTTCTTGGGAGTTACCTAAAATACATTTAAACAGCAATCAGCTCCAGTGACAGGTTTAAATCATTTCCAGAGCTCTAAACACATGTCCCTATAGTCAAATATTACCAAGCTTCTAGATCTCCAAGTGTACAATACAATATAATTACTGACTCTTCTGCTTCTGGCCATGATGGAACTGACACCAGCATCACCATTAACAAGTACTCGACAAAACATAGCAGCAATTGCCTGGGAGTATGGGCTACACAAGCAGGAGAGGACGCTAAGCCCTGAAAGAAGGGAACATCTGAGATGTGCCCACTGTCCTCCAGCAAGACACTGCGAGATGAAACCCAAGAGAGCATGATGGCCCCACTGAGCTGAGCAGCACAGATCAAATTTTGAGTTACTGAAGCAACTGAAATTTAAAGGGTACAGTGTGGAAGAAAAGAAAGAGCAGGTAGGGGAGCTTTAAGTTTGGGAAGAAGGCGTGTCCCCATGGGCCGTTGGTCAAGGGTTGGACCAAATATGTGCAAAGTAAGACGAACAGAGAGCAGTTTGCTAAGGAATTAAGCAGAAAGGCTCAAAGAGGTAACAAAGTACTAGATGCTGGCATTCCAGCATACAGTAAAAAGAACTATTATGGTTACTACTGAATTGTCAGAAGTCACAACGTATTTTCTTTTCTTTTTTCAAGTAAAACTGCATCATGACTTTTTCAACACCCCAATATTTCCTCAAGATTAGAAACCAAAATAATTCAAATCCAAAAGTGAAGAAACTAACCAGTTAGGTGGTATCCTTAAATCACTGATCTTACGAAGATCATCCTTACATTCCAATACAGGAAATATCTGTTTTGCATGTCTCAAGAAAAATGGAAATAAATCATCCACATGAGCTGGAAAATAAAGCATTGTATTAACAAGTGCAATATGCATGTTATCCATAACTGAATGCAGTAAAACCTTTTTTTTAAAGTGGGCTTATTTAGGAGGACATTGCCAGGGTAAAATGAAGAGTTCTGCGGCAAGGAACTTTTCTGAGATCCTGTTTTGTATTATATTTCCCTTTTAAGTCCACTTATACTTTCTAGGAAAACAAAACTGGATGCCAGCTGCCTTGTTCTCCTCCAGTGCAAACAGGTAAAAATCAGCACTGATGAAAGTTAAAAATAAAGAACTTAGAAATATACATTAGAGGGAAGGCCTGTGGTTACATGAAGAGAAATGAAGGTGCAAACTTTTTTTAAACTGCAAAGATCACAGAGATAACATCAAAGTGAATTGCTTTCTTAGAAAGAATAGGAGGGTGGAGCCATTTCTCATTCTGTTTTCTATCAACCTCCTCTCTTTCTACTCTACCAACCACCTAGAGCACAAGGTGATGCTCTAATTAATCAAATACATATTAAAAATAAAACCAAATTTAAACTGCCTATGGAAACAAAATAAGGGACCCAATATAAAAACAAAAGGACACCTATGAAAGCAATGAGTTATTAACAAAGGGTGTTAATAGAACCTGCTGTAAAATAAGCAAGCTCTGCCTACAGAAGTAAACATGAAGCATGGGAAGAGATGGAAAGTCTATTCAACATGATTTTTAAAGTCTCTAAACACTTGCCTGCATTAAAGCATATATCATTCAAGATAATGTGAATGTCCACATCCAGGGAATGAGACTGCATGATGTAATTTCTAAAGCTTATGAAAGCTTGGTGGAAGAGACGAGCTGTAAGAAACACAAAATCAAAATAGGCCGGGCTTAGTTTTCATTTCATTTCTCATTTTTAAACGTACACATACACATCACACCTAATTTAACAAAGTGTCCTTTTATTTTTTTGTATTACAGCTGGGCTACTATCATCTGGGCTAAAACCTATGAAGGAAAGCTGAATACACAGTTCCCTTGCTGTGTGTCCAGCTCACCAGGTGCATCTTGTCAGACTCTAAGCCAGACAGAAGGAAGGACAGAGACACTCCCCAGAATATAACTGTGTACTTATGTCCAAGCCATACAACATTTCACATAATAATGACAAAGCTGTACTCTAATAAGCAAAAAAAATCTGTGAAGTCTTACCATCAAGTCCATAATCAACACCAAGTTTCTGAATTTCTTTCCTCTTGTAAAACTTGTCTAAGATCTTCTTTACTTCATCTAGAAGATAAATAAAAATTTAACATTTGTTTTAAGATTTGCTTTCAAGATAATGTCTAATATTAAGAGATCTGAAGTTATAACACTCAAGCAACTATAACTGAGTGTTGCAAGAATTGAAGGTTTTAGTTGATCACAAGTTCTTTATGGGTTAACAGTATGACAGAGGATCTAGAAAAATAGTGAAGTCAAATAATATTCCTATGATACTACAGAATAAGTAAGGTGCTACAGGACCCCTGGCCTCCATCAGGTCACATATTATTTTTTAAGAGAAAAAAGCCAAAAATAAGTTTAATAACATGTATACTTTAAGTATACATGGGAGAGACCCAGTAAGACTGAATAACTCACATCAGCCCACTTTTAGATAATCATGTTCTGTTCCCCTTATTTATAACCTTTCTAAACATGCTTATTCATAAACAGATAAAAGGTATCCAATACTACAAGAACCAAATCATCATGCTTTTATATGAATGACTAAAGGAATATGGATAATATTTAGTTTCAAGATAATTTTAGGGAGAACAGAGTACATTTATTTTGTTCTGGACAGCATAACTAAGGTCAATGGGAAGTGGGGGAAGCAAATCTCGGTGGAATTTAACTACCTAACAGTTAAAAGAGTGAAAACAGTTGTATCTCATGTGTCGTCAGTTCCTTGTCACTAATACTCCAGCAAAAACTAGATGACTGTAATTTGAAGGTGATGGCAGTGAAATTACTGTGCTGTAGGAGAGAATAAATGAGATGCCTGGTATCTAACATGCCACTATGCATCAACAATTTCATAGGTGAAAATATTTTAATCAAGCTGATGTTGTATTAAGGTTGAATTATTGCATAATTCTACAAAGATAAACATTTTACTGATCCAGCCTATAAGAGAGTGAAAATCTGCCATGCCCAAATGTCTTTTTGGTATAGGTTGATTTCCTGGTAGGGGCTTTGAAGGCCCCTGGGATGTTGCTTTTGAAAATGACATTTACATGTAAACCACTCTCTACAAGGGCATGATCCCTATCTCCTCATCTCTTTTCAAGGAGATGGTAGAACTTAAATATGCATACCTTTACTGACTGTGTTTTGCAAAATCCTCAACTTTCCTGTCTTAGGTAAGCTACTTAAGATGGCGTGTGAAGCCATGTGGCCAGTTACTCAGTCAAGCCAGTGATAGATCTTAGGGAAAGGAAATGGATCATTGAACAGCAGTCATTTTTCCTACCCCCACTTACATGCAGTGGTCCTGAATTAGCAAACCAGGAACCCGACTTCCTGAATGAGGGGAAGCTGGGAAGGAGCAAAGTGGATATCTATAGTAAGGGACTCTGTCTCTGGTGAATCCTCTCACACCCCATACCTCTTGCCTACACCCAGTTTGCCTACGCAAAAAAAATAAAGAAATAAATAAAGGAGGCATCTCAGTGATTTGCTACAGTCCCAACTGTGTCTACAGGCAATATACCTACATAACTAACTCTGTAATTCCTATGCTCTTACATAAGGTTCCTCTTGGAACCAACACCATGATCTGAATCCAGTAAGTGAGGCATGCTATAGTCAGAAAAGTATCATGTAATAGCCTTCACAAGGACTACCTCCATAATCTTGACCTCCTTACATTACTCACTAGTTCTGCATGTGTATGTGGTATGGCAGAACATATAAGTCCAGGTGTTTTGACAAGCCAGCTTCCCCAAAACTCTGACTCCAGCTCATGTACAAAGAGGAGGTAAGTGGTATGAACCCTGTTGCCATAGTTCTATGAACCCAAATTCCAATCTGCATCTATTACTTATTAATGTTATAATGAATGAAGGAACTATCACAATTTGCCTCAAATAATCTGATATTTTGCCTAGGATTCACAACTGGTACCACTATACTAATTATTTGTTGTTTAACGCATGGAAGTAAAAGTTGTTGGGCTGTCACCCTGCTTTTGTTGTGTGGAAAACAGGAAAACAATCCTCATAGGGGCCAAATATTATAGCCCTGTCTATATAAGACAGGTTGATGTGAAGATCTTACATTATAATATATAATTTTAGGTCACTGTAGACTTTGGCTAAGATCAAATACAAAAAAAATAACATTTTTAGTGAAAGTATTATACTTCGGCCCTGAGAAACAAGAGTTGACCCACAGCAAGTTATCGCCTATATTTTAAACTTACAATAGGAAGCACAATATTCTTTGTTGAGGTGAACTGCCAGAAGACAGTTCCTAGAGAGCAAGTATCTGTGATGTTACAGCATTCCGTCGGTCACCCAGAGCTTCTTTTGGTCAAAGGAAACACCATCTCCTCCCTATCATCCAGGAACTAAAAAGGTGCAGCCATATAATCTGAAACTCCCCTTGAAAACAGTACAGTCTCCCTGTCAAATCTATCCAAAGTTAGCTTGGGGACAAAATCCCCTGCCACTTGCTCACGCTGATTCCTTCCTCTAGGGCCCCGGATGATCAGGGTACCTACTTTCGGGAAAGGTATTTTTATCAGGTTCTACTTTATATTACAGTTGATTATCCACTATCCTATCTCCCATGAGACTAACTTTATAGATGAAAAGAGATCTTGATCCCCTTGGGAACCACCATACAGCCTAAGAGTCTGGTTTGCCTAGTCAAAGCCAAACAGGTGCCTCGTCAATGACAGAGTCCTCTTGTGGTTTTTCACTGCTCGACTCTCTCTCCCTACTTTTCGAAAGCAAAGGTTTCGGGCAGCGGAGGAGAAGCAAAGATTCTGAAAAAGCGATCGTCCAACCTAACGTCTCAGAAAAGTGAATCGCCTTATCACAAGAGGACCTGAATCTTTCAGGAGAGAGCAGATGAAAGGGGAAAGGTCACCTGTAGGGCAGTACATGACATGATCAATCAGACAGTCCCACGCTTTGAGAGACTCAAATCAAAGAGACAGATATTCGAGGCACGATGACAATGCCAGAGGGGACCTTGGATCTCCATGGCGAGCTTCCCAGCAACAGTGCCTCTGCTCTGCAGGCACCAACCCCACCACCCCAATCATGTCCTGCACTCACTCTTGTCCAGAGGGCGGGTTAGCTCGGCCCCGACGTCGCCATCCGCGCTGGGGCCCTGAGGTTTCACAGTCAGTGGCACGAACAAGGACGTGTTCGGGGCTTTGGAGCCTCCTGAGGCAGAGGAGGATGAGGAGGAGGAGGCTGTGGCGGCGGGGGCGGCAACGGCAGGAACACGCCCCAGAACCCCGGGAAAGGGCCCAACATGAGTGCGAAGGGCAGAGCAGATGACTGCCCGGTGCCCAGCCTGGCGCCCCGCGGGGAGCCGAGCCCACAACAGGGCACACCGTGGGAAGGACATTGAGGCCACAGGCCCAAAAGGCCACCGGGTGAAGCCCCTAGACACCGCGGTGGACAATGAGGATCAGCGCCAGCGCCTGCTGTCTGGAAAGACCCAAAGCCGGCAAGGGAGCCCAGGAAAACGCCTGACCAGTAAGGAAAAAGTGGTGCCATAAAAGTGCCCATAAAGGGGGTTTAAAATATGTAAGTAAAACATACAAATATAAGTTCTCGTTCTCTCTGTATTTCATTGGAGAGCGAGTCCATATTTCGTTAAAGAAATGAAAATAATCAGGCATCTTTCCGGATGTCATGACGGGGGCCTTCGAACGGTGTCACGTGATGCGAACTAGCAGTGTCCTTAAGTGCGTGTTCAGTTCCTGTGCGAATCTGTGAGCCGTGCGAGCTAGACCCAGAGAAGTTAAGTACCTGTTCTGCGGACACCAACGTGGCTTGCGGATTGAAACACTGAAGAACATTTCCCAGAACCATCTCGGGCTATTAATTTTTGTCTCCTGATACAGTAACGTTAGAGAACGTAACTTGTCTACCCTTCTGGAAGGTGGTTAGGGAATTATGTTGTACATGTTTATTAGGTAATTCCTTTGATGATACGCGTGTAAGTACGTACACTTTAATATGAGCAGTTCGTGTCCCAACACCAGAGAGCTGTATCACAACCGCATGGCAAAAATACGCCTTTTGTACCGTAGCCAAAATTTAGTACCTTTTACTTTAGTTGGCTACTGTGTCATGTGAGGTTGCAACATTTATTTCAACATGTGCTATTAGAGTTCTATGTATCATTGTACTTAAAACATTGAGATCTTGCAACTTTTGAAATACATACCGTGTAAATGTTGTGTATCGAATAGGCTTCCCTCAACAACTTTGTGCCTTTGATTCACAGATTATTTTTTTTTTGAAGATTTACTTATGCATACAAGCCCTGGGGTACAGGCCAGAGGTGTGGGGGGGGGGTGAAAGGATTCACCACAGAGAGGGGGGAGCAGAACAGGTAGATCAACTGAAGTACACTGCTGAGGGGAGCAGCGGGCACAGCAGGAGAGGTCCGCTACTCCATATGGGTCCCCTCCCTGGCCGGCAGCAGGGATAACTGTGCTGCAGTGGCTGCGGTTTGCTTCATAGTGCGTTGCTTAACCCACTGCGCCACCAGGAAGGCCCGATTCACAGATAATTTAAACAGCCCAGATAGATGTAGACTACCCCTTGCCCTTATTGATTTGGTTTAGCTATAAAGACCAGTACATGTTAAATAATGAAAATATTTAACTGCCCTTTTTTTTCCCCCTCCTAGAAGAACTGGGATGTAGGCCAGAGGTACAGAGGGTGCGAGGATTCACCAGAGATAAAGCAGAATAGGCAGACTTACTGAAATAAACTGCTACGGGGAGCAGCAATCAAGACAGGAGAGATCTGTTGTGCCCATGTGGATTACACTCCATGGCCAGGGATAGAACTCAGGCCAGAGCAGTGATAGCATTAAGACTTAACCCCTAGACCACCAAGGAGGCCATGGACCCATGTATTTTTCTCAAGGACACTTATATAATTACTATGAAATAAGGTTCTTTTATTCAGATATTGTGTATATAACAGTATATACCAAAACAAAACAGGCTGAGCTCTTAAAATCCACGAAATGAAACTCAATGTATAATGCAATGCTGTTTCAATTAAACAATACTGGAAAAAAAGTATTTTTTAAAAGTGGTGAGCAATTGTGGAAATGTGTACAGTATACCTTGGCAGCACAACAAAGGAGCATATGACTCTGGGAGATGGCAAGGTCAGGAAAGATTGGCCAGAAGAGCCTTAATGTAATAGAAATTAGAGGATCAGCGTTATTCTACAAGTCTGTCATAACAGAACTGAAGGTGTTTTTTATGTGGAATTTAAACTGTATCATGGAATCAAGTCATTAATTTTAAATAGGGAGTGACATAAGAATTAGGATCATAGAAAGCCCCAAGCTTAAAAGATCTATTTAAAGGTACACATTTTCCTCATTATGCCTTTATCTGATTTTAATGTTATATTTCACTCCCAGCTAGTATAAGCCCCTGAGAGTGGGGGGGGGGGGGTGGGTGGAAGGAGGAGGGAACAGGGAGAGTGGAATATTCTTGGTTTTTCCTCTTGGCTTCTCTAGGCTGACAAATGA
>JAGFMF010012105.1:2911214-2947277 GCA_019455555.1 Galemys pyrenaicus
GGGTCCCCTCCCTGGCTGGCAGCAGGGATCGAACTCATGCTGCAGTGGCTGCGGTTTGCTTCATAGTGCGTTGCTCAACCCACTGCGCCACCAGGGAGGCCCAGGCAGACTTTTTTAATGCAGGTATCTGGGCCCCTGAAATTCTGATTTTATTCGTCTGGATAGGCACCTTGGTATAGTTTTTAAAACTTCTTAAATGATTTGAACATGCAAGCCAAGATTGAAAATCACTGGGTTAGCTATTATACTCTGTTAAAGACACAATTTCATTTTCAGTTTATTCTAATTAACTGGCCAGTTTTTTAATCAGCTTACCAAATATGAAATTCAAATGTTTCAAATTGGTTATGAAAAAGTCTGAAGTAAAATGAAAAGCATCCTGTTTATGACAGTTTTAAGCCACCTAATTAAAATATACAGCTATTTAAAATCATAACTGATGCTATTCATGAAAACTTCTAATTGCCACAATTAGAACTCCTAAATTATTGAGCAATCCTGTCCTCAACAATAAATCCAACAATAAGATTTGAGAACAGAGCTATTTTAATCATTCAAATAGCAAGCTCAGTATTTGTTTCAAATTCTTTATTATACATCATGGTTGCACAATTTGAGGCTGGTTAAATGCAACTGGTTTTCAAAATTCCTTTGAATATTTTCTGGATTACCACATGCAAGTGATCATGAAAATATTTGGCATTTTTAAATTCTGAAACTCTGAACAGGCACTTACATGAAGAAAAACATTACCATTCACAACCACATTGAAAATAGATGCTCCAGCACAGAGTACGTGGAACTTTTTGCCAGTAAAGAGACTGGTTACCATTTTACCAAAGTGCCATAGTAGCAAAACAGGTTCAAAGAAATTAATTTGGGTTGCTTAACTTACTCATAAGGTAAGGTTAACTGACAATACTTGTGCTGTGTATAAAAAAATATTGGTACAAAAACCAGTGAACCATAAATGAACCAGCAGGCTTCATTATAGTTCTTACACCCCACATTCAGTGTATTTTGAGATCAGATCCATGCATATGGACAGATGACTGCAACCTTCTGTTTTTAGATATTCTGAACAAATGACTTGAATTTAGTGTTAAAAAGCTAACAGTGAGTAAAGTTTTTAAATTTAAATTTGAACAAGCTAAAGTTCCACTTTAACATGATCCTGGTAACTACATACTTCACAGGGCCTTGTGAGATCCCCCATGCCCAAATGTCCCCCTGTAAAGAGAATAGAGTATTTGTGAAGTCAAGAAAATTATATTTGTATATATATGGTAAAAAGAGTCCTTAAATAAAAAAATTTCTTGAAATATTTATGGAAAATTACAGTTTTAACAAATTCTAAAATGCCAATATAGCATCAACTTCACATTGCAGAAAACAATGGAACTTACTAGGTAGTAGTCGCAAAATGGTAACTTAATATGGGGAGAGGGAGGAGAAGGCTACCATGACATGTCACATAATCCCATGGAGAAAAATTTTAATATTCATAGTGCAGAAGATTTCAAAGAGGATAAAATTCAGGAAGCCATGGAAGCACCTACAGTGAATCATTCCATATATATTTCTCAAGCACATATTTTAAAAACATACATACAGTTCTCAAAAATATTGAGATCCTATGTTTTAAATCTTTGTAGGATTTAAGGGCCACTCAAGTTTTCTAATTTTATTTGAACACAAAATAATTTTTTGCATGTAGACAGTAAGAGGTAATCATTAGCATGAAAGAAGTATTTATAATTAACATTCTGCAGGAGGAAAGCAAAATTACGAATACCATCCTATTCACATGAAAATCTTTAATGTTTTTTGCTGATGCATTCTTCTGAGTGCTTATCAAATCAAAGGGTGCAGTAAAAAAAACTGGCAGCTTAAGAAAGTTCCAGTGTTTCAAAGAAAGCACTTTTTTGAATGTATATACATGAAGAACATTTAGTTATATCATAAAATAAATGCAGCACTGTAAGATAAAGGAAGACTTATAAATGGAGTTTTGGCCTTTCCCCTGCGACACGCTGCAGCCATCTTTAACCTGCTGAACTTAATAGACACAGTTTTTGTTTTTCTTTTTTTCTCCTATTCTGTTCACATTTCAGGCTGTTCAGCAGATGCCTGTGATTCTGGTGATTCAAATCGTTGGTGAAAGTTTGTTCTCTGTTTTCTCAGTTTTTCAGGAGCCTTTCTCCACAAAATGATCTCCTAGTAAAATATACACAAAATATCAACATATTAATGTTCTCATACTACACCTTAAATTTTCACCATAGAAATACTGCCTCTTCAATTTTAATCATAAGAAAATTCTTCCCTATAAAAGCCCTCTTTCCTGATGTACTCATTTCCAGTTCTAATCTTGGATTGCCCCATCTGCCACCTCTATGCCACCTAAGAGCACGCACATATAGACATCACCATTCTAATCTGGCACAAAGTTCTCACTATTAATTGCTTTTATTTAATTCTTAAAATCTGCCCTTTGGTTTGATGTCCTAATGCATTATCCAAATTCAAGTTCTGGTCACTTTCAACCTTCCCTAGTAAAATAGAATCCTGATTCTGACTTTATAACCACAGGCAGCTTTCTAATCCGTCTTTCCTTTTACAGTGAAATTGAGAACATTACTTGGATTGCATTTGCCTCAAGGATAAATTTCCAACCATGCATATATTCAAGATTCTCTATAGCCTTTATCTAAATCACTCTCTTCCCTCTGTTATCCCTATGCCCCATCAACCACTTTCTCTCCCTGTCTCCAATGTACTCAATTTATCCTAAGTCCTACTAAATACTTTTCAAATCCCAATTCCTCTATCTAAACTTGCTTTAACAAATCTATCAGGAAAACTCTTTTCTTCTATATTCTTAAATTTTGCCTCATGAAAGGTTTTTTTTTTTCCCTCCAACCAACACATCAGAATTAAACATGCAAATGGATGCCCAGGGGCCTCCCAGGTGGTGGCAAAGGGTTAAGCACTGCACTATGAAGCCGTGGCCACTGTAGCACAGTTCAATCCAGGGCCAGGGAGGTGACCCACGTGGTGCAGGAGATCTCTTCTATCCTGCCCGCTGCTCCCCTCAGCAGTGTATTTTGGTCTCTCTGCCTGTTCTGCTCCCCACTCTGTCTCTGGTGAATCCTCTCATCCCCCCACACCTCTGGCCTGTACCCCAGTTCTTATATGCATAAATAAATAAATCTTTGTTTAAAAAAACACACACACATAGATGCCCATGGGAAGCAATGTACTTCATACGTTCAGGATCACAATACATAACTGATTGGGAAACTATATGTTTCATGTAATCTATTTTGAAGTTATAATTTACCTATGTTTAATTCTACAACGGTATGGCAGATTTGTGGAATTAATTTTCTCTTTTCTAAATTATCGTCAAACTAAGTTTTGTTATTTAAGATACATAATTTTTCTTTTCATATATCTGCAACATGAGGACCTGTAGGCAAATGTTTTTATAAAAGGTATTTTTGTATTCTTCACAGAATTATTTCTCAGTAATTGAATAAGTCCGTGCTACTCAACGCAGAATTATTTCTAATCAACTGCCATTCAAATACGAAACTAATTCATAACACAAAAAGACCATTCTAATCACAACAGTCATTTATATTTCACTAAAGGCTTTTAATCATTTTTAAAGAAGAACATTTATAATGTTTATATAAACATGATGGTTTATACTGAAAAGTATCAATTAGATACAGGTCATGTAGGAAAATACTAAGGGAAAATGGAAACACCAAACCCATCAAATAATAGTCATTAAGGTCTGTATTTGTTGACAAGGATAAACTATTCAAGATACTTTTGGGTGAATGAACAAATAAAAGAAATTTAATATAAACACATTGGTGGAATTTCTGTTGATCTTAACTTCATTCTGTTCCTTATTGCCTGACTTTGGGGGGGGGGGGGAGGGAGCAAACAATAGGTATTAAGAGAAAAAAGAAACTTCTAAAAAAATAATAATAATCAATGCCCTAGTGGGGCCTCCCTGATGGGGCAAGAGGTTAAAGTGCAGCAGTGCAGCACGAGTTCAATCCTTGGCTGAGGAAGTGACCCACATGGCACAGCAGTCCTCTCCTGTTACACTCGCTGCTCCCCTTAGCAGTGTTTGTCAATAGATCTGCCTGTTCTGTTTCCCACTCTGTCTCTGGTGACTCCTCTCACCCCACACATCTCTGGCCTGTAATCCAGTTCTTATATGCATAAATAAATCAATCTTTAAATAAAGAAATAAGCAAAAGCCCTACCAAATTATAAACCACTGTGAGTCCTACAGAATGACTAGAAAAAGATCTATTACAACACAATTACATTCACAAATACTTCTTTATTATACTCAGTGTATTTATTTACTTAGAAACCCCTACTTGCTCAGTACAATCAATTGCCTTAGAATAAAATATCAGCCTCTGTGGCACCATACCTGCTGTTTGAAGTACCTTCTGTCTTCCTCATCAACAAGGACTAGATTCAAGAAGTACCTTACTGAAAATTTTTTGTTCACATCTCTCATTGTTGGAGTTGGGTCATATCCTGCTAAAAATAGTCTTATTGGAATTGATTCACCTGAAAGAAAAGCAATTTCCATCAAGTTCTTAAAGATGGTTAAATATGGTCACATAATACTTAGAACTAATCATGAGTAGGTAGCATAATAAAAAACTGTAGACAAAAGTTTCCCAGCCCCAACACCAGTGACATTTTGGGCTGATTTTCTTTTGTGGTAAAGGGCCTATGCACTGTTGGAGTTAGCATCCTTGTCCTCTAGCCACAAGTGTCAGTAGCATTCTCCAAGTGTGACAACCAAAACCATCTTCAGGCATGGCCAAATGTTCCCTGGACCAGAGTAGGGGCCAAAAGTACCCCTATGAGAGACACTGCGGTACCAATCAAGATTCCTGGCCTCATATCCCAACTCTACAATTTTTACTGGCTATGTCACCTTAGTCAAATCACTTAACCATTTTGTTTCAAGTTCCTCATCTGTAAAATGGGTAATATCAATAAAATCCATCTTGTACAGAAAAAAAATGACAGAGAAATTAATAGCTAGCAATACTGCACCTACTGTTCAGTGAGTAAAAACAAAGATTTAAAAAGATGAACTATTGTAAAAGAAGAAAATCAAAATACAAATTCAGACTAGAGAACAGATGTATATAAATGTCTCATAAATATTAAATTTAAGCCAAGCGAAAATATCTCATTCCAAACAGATAGTACTGTTATGCTTTATATAGCTACTCTATGTAAAAATGATCTATAAAAACATCATTGTGGGCCTCCCTGGTGGTACAAGGGGTTGAGCACCACACTGTGGAACTTCTGTAGCCACTATAGCATGAGTTAAATCCCCAGCTAGGGAATGGACCCACATGGCACAGCAGACCTCTCCTGCCCTCACCCGCTGCTTGCCTCAGCAGTGATATCAGTCAGTCTGGCTGTTCCACTCCCCACTCTGTCTCTGGTGAACACTCTCACCCCCAAACCTCTGACCTGTACACTGGCTCTTGTATGCATAAATAAAATCTTTAAAAAAATCATTTTAAGAACTTTTAAGAATCAAAATATTTTCACACTGAATACTTTTAGGCTAAACTACTATTAATATGGCTGCTTGTCCCATCTATAAAAAGAAGAGAAGCAAATGAAAAGTGTGTTACCTTTTACTGGTGCGCCATCCATTATTTCATATTTAGCAATTGTTTCTGTTTCTGTTGTGGTACTGGGACCTAAGTGCAGTAATATAAACAGCATTAAATATTTCCAGAATATAACTGCCAGCCTTACACCATTTTCCTATTTTCCAACTATCTTAATTTAGTACTGACTTATATTCCCATCTGTTAAGATATACACTTAACATAGTTCCTCAACCAAGTGTTTCATTCCCTTCTTCCCTAAAATAGTAATATACAGTTCAGAGAGAATCTTTTGCACAGAGTTCTTTCTATCATTGTTAATATCTTGCTAAAATGGAAACTAGCAATACACATTAGAACTTATTACAGACATGTTAGTTTTCTCTGCAATATTTTGAAGCTGTCTTCTCTTGGAGTAAACATTAACTGTAAGACAAAATATCAACTGAATACTTGATTGGCATACAGTTCTTTGAAATTTAGAATTCACTACTCTAAGAAATAATCCAAACCCAGGCATTTTCAAGTCAATAATATTCTGAGTAAAAAAAAAACCATCAAAATATATAGTAAGGATCCCAGTGTTGTACAATATGCAAATACTAAAGTCTATTCTATATGATGAGTGCAGGTTATTTTTATTAAAATTTTTCTAGAATTGAACATAAATTTTATAATCAGAAAATGTGTTTAAACAATTTATTTTTAAATAACAAATAGGAACCTGAGATTGATTTCAACATCTTTAAATCACTTAAGCTTTTATTAGCAGGTATAAAATGGAGATTAAGAAAATACAATTTGGGGCCTCCCTGGTGGCACAGCAGGTTGAGCACCACATTGTGAAGCATCCAGGGCACAGCAGCGCGAGTTTCATCCTGGCCAGGGAGGGGACCCACATGGCAAGGCAGACCTGTCCTGCCTCGCCCACTGCTCTCCTCAGCAGTGTATTTCAATCTATCTGCCTGTTCTGTTCCCCACTCTGTCTCTAGTGAATCCTCTCACCTCCCGCGACTCTGGCCTGTATCCCAGCTCTTGTATGCATAAATAAATAAATCTTTTTTTTAAAAATGGGGAACTTTTCCCCCTATCCAATAAAGTGGTGCCTAAAATTATTTTCAGCAAAAAATCAACAAAACTGAAGAAGCAACTAAGTCTCTATACTAATTAAAAATAAAAAGTAAGGGGCCTCCCTGGTGGCGCAGTGGGTTAAGCAACGCACTATGAAGCAGACCGCAGCCACTGCAGCACGAGTTCGATCCCTGCTGCCGGCCGGGGGGGGGGCGGGACCCACATGGCCAGCAGACCTCTCCTGCTGTGCCCGCTGCTCCCCTCAGCAGTGTACTTCCATTGATCTGCCTGTTCTGCTCCCCGCTCTCTGTGGTGAATCCTCTCACCGCCCCCCCCCCTCTGGCCTGTACCCCAGCTCTTGTATGCATAAACAAATAAATATTAAAAAAAAGATATACAATTGCTTTAAAAAAAATAAAATAAAAAGTAATAATGAAAGAGTGATTTTAAGACACTGGTCAGCCATTTAGGAAGAAGTTAGATTCATACCTCATATCTTACAAAAGGACAAATTTAAATGAATTAAAATGTTAAACTATCTCCCCAAACTATCATGTATTATTTTAATAGACTCAAACCCAGAAATTTATTTTTATATTGCTGGGTTTTTTTTAAAAGAAAAAAAGGCTTTCTTACTGGCACAAAGCCTAGAGTCCATAAAAAAACATGACAAATTTGACTACACAGACATCATGAATGTCTACACAGCATAAATCAACATAATTAGGACAAACTAGGGTCGTTGTGACTGCTCTTAATATAGAAAAAGAGAAGACTTTCAACAAATCAGTAAGACTAATAGGACAAAGGTTATATAGGTAGACAGTTTACAGAACAGAAATACAGTTTTGATACCTATGAGACTATGTTCCCATTACTTAGAATGGGAAAACTAAACTAAAACTAATGGGCCTCCCTGGTGGCACAAGGGTTTTGTTAAGTCTCAACACTATGAAGCTACTGGCAGCCACTGCAGCACAAGTTCCATCCCTGGCCAGGGAGCTGACCCACATGGTGCAGCAGACCTCCCTTGTCTCACCCCCTGCTCCACTCAGCAGTATATTTCAGTAGATCTGCCTGTTCTGCTCCCTACTATCTCTGGTGAATCCTCTCACTCCCTCCCCCCACACCTCTGGCCTACCCCCTAGCTCATGTATGCATAAATTTTAAAAATAATAGTAAATAAGGAAATAAAACTATAATGGGGAACTTTTCCCCTACCCATCATATCAGTTAAAAGTTTTCTAACATTGTTCTGGTGAGAATACAAGGATAAAAGAGGCATTCTTCTCTATTCATAGCTGGCAGTAAAGCAAACTGGTACAAGACAAACTGATAATGTGCATCACATCAAAATCACAAATGAACATACAGATTCTCAGATTCTCAGATTTATCTTCTACACACAAAACCTGCTAAGTGAAAACTATTAACTGAAACACTGTTTAACAGCAAAGAGATCAGATTCCCTGATTTCAAACTGTATTACAAAACTGTAATAATCAAAACAGTGACATACAGACCAGTAGAACACAGAAATCAACCCACATGGCCAATTAATTTATATTTAATGAAAAATATATAATGGAGAAAAAATAGTCTTCAATAAATGGTATTAGAAAACTGGACAGACACATGCAAAAAATGATACCAATTATCATACTATATATAAAAGTTAATTCAAAATGGATTAAAAACTGAAGAAACTCTTAAAAACTATATAGGCAGTAAGCTCTGTGACAACATTCTTAACAGCGACTTTTTGAATCAGATACTAACAGCAAAAGTAACAAAAATAAAAAGCTGGATTACATCAAACTAAAAAGCTTAGGCACAGCAAATGAAACCACTAATAAAATGAAGACAGCCAACTGAACAGGAGAAAGTATTTGAAAATCATGTATGATAAAGGGTTACTATCCAAAGTAATACAGAATTCATGCAATAGCAAAAAACAAAAACCACACAAAAGATCTGAATAGACATTTTTTCCAAAGAAAGCATACAAATGGCCAAAAGATTCATGAAAAAAGATAGTTATCATCACTGGTAGGGAAATACAAATCAAAAGCACAAGGTATCACCTCATATTTCTATAGATGACTATTATCAAAAAGACAAGAAATACATGTGTTGGTAAGGATGTGGAAAATTGGGAACACTTGTGCATTGCTGTCTGGGAATAAAAGTTGGTACAGCAACTATGGACAGTATGGTGGTTCCTCAAAAACTTAAAACTGAATGACCATATGATCCAGCAACTCACTGCCAGGTATTTATCTGAAGAAAATGAAAGGCATAACTAACTAGAGTAGATATCTTCCCATGTTCACTGCAGCTTATTTACAATAGCCAAGTTATAGAACCATACTAAGTCCCCACCAGTGGATGCACAGATAAAGAAAACATCATAAACATGTGTGTATAATGAAATTTTTAAATTTTTTTTTACTGAAGTAATACTACATTATAACTTTATATGTTTCAGGTGTGCACCATTAAAAGTCAGTATGTATATAATACATTAAGTTCACCACAAAAATTCAAATTCTATTCTTTACCATAAAATTGACTCCTTATGCCAATTTATCCCTACTGGTAAACAGTAAGTGATATTAAAGTCCAAAAATTTATTTGTTTTTTGTTTTATGTACCACACGAGTAAAATCATATGGTATTTGTCTTTCTCCATCTGACTTATTTCACAAAGCATAATTCCTTCTAAGTCCATTCATGTTTTTCCAAATGGTAGAATTTCATATTTGTTTAAAGATTTATTTATTAATGCATACAACAGCTGGGGTATACGCCAGAGGTGTGGGGGGAGAGGGGGACCATGAGAGGACTCACCAGAGACAGAGTGGGGAACAGAACAGGCTACACTGCTGAGGGCAGCAGCAGGCAAGGCAGGAGAGGTCTGCTGAGCCATGTGGGTCCCCTCCCTGGCCAGGGATCAAACTTATGCTGCCAACAGCTTGATAATGCTAAGACTTAATCCCTTGTGTCACCAGGGAAGTCCCAAATTTCCTAATTTTTTATACACAAATATTCCTGTGTATAAATACATCATCTTTATTCTTATCCATTCATGTGTTAATGGGCTCTTAGGTTAATTCCAGACCTTGGCTGTTAGAAATAATGTTGCAATAAAAATGGAGGTATACCTCTCTCTCTCAATTAGTGTTTCGTATTTTTCACATAACTTCCCAGAAGATAACTTGATCATATGGAATTTCTATTTTTAATATTTTGAGGATTCCCATATTACTTTCCATAATGGCTGCACCAATTTACATTCCCAGCAGTGTTCAAGGGTTCCCTTCTTTCCACAGTCTAATCAACACTCGTTTCTTTTGAATAACATGCATTCTCACAAGTATGAGATACTTTGTTTTGATCTGCATTTCCCTAAAACAAAATTATACCTTTGTGACAACATAAATGGATCATAAGGGTATTATGCTAAGTGAAAATAAGTTACAAAGACAATTACTATATGATCTAATCTACAGTGAAATCAAAAAACAAACCAAAAAAAACCCCACCAATTTCACAGAAACAGAGAACATGTGAGCTACAAGAGACAGGGATTGAGGAGAGAGAAAAACATGTGAAAAGGATCAAAATAAAATAAAGAAACATTATGGGAATGTAAGTACAGTATGATGACTATAGTCAATAATGCTATATTGCATTTTTGAAAACTCATCACAAGAAAAATAAATCTAAGTCCATAAGGCAAGAGATGTTAACAAAAACTGTGGTGATCACTTGGCAATATAAAATTTGCAAAAGTGATGCTTTTACACAATTTCAATAGAAATATAAAACTATTTTGTGCATCTAAAACTTATAGAACATTATGTGTCAACTATAATTCAATTTAAAAAGATTGGAAATTTTATGTCCACCAAAAGTATGTTTAAAATCTAGTATATCCATAGAATAGAATACTATAAAAAAGATGAGGAAGTGCCCCAAGTATTGATATGGAAAGGTCTCTAGGCTATATTAAGTGAAAAAGCAAAGTAGGTATTGCATATAATAATTGTGTGGGGGAATAATCAGGGAATTGGGGTGTAGGCCAGAAGCACAGGTGTGAAAGAAATTTACCAGAGACAGAGCAGAGAACAGAAAAGGAAGATTTACTGAAATACATTGCTGAGAAGGGTTGAGGGAGAGACTGGAGAGGGTGCTGAGGCTCTATTTATACTCCAGGCATCAGTGATGGCTAGGATATTCAGCCTCAGGCATGTCCCGATTCATGATCAAGACCATGAGCTTAACTGCCCAGTTTCCAGGATAGGGCCATTCACTCCTCTAATCCATTTAAGCCTCCCAAACTTGCCTGTTGGGCAAGAAGTGGGGGCTTAGCTTTTAACCTTAGTAATGATACCCTGAAAATAACTAAACCACCACAAGAGGTGTGGTTATATCTAGGTATTTACTTGTACATGCATACAAATCTAGAAGGATTTTAAAATGTATAAACACATTGCCTATAATTTGAAATAGGGTATGTTTTATGATATAGTCTTATACTTGGTTTTTGAACCATGTGAATTTACTCAAAAGTTAATTTTTCAAAACTTAATTTTAAGATTTTAAAACCTTAACTGAAATAGAAATTTTACTTCATTCTTTTTGACTTACCAATTCCTGTGATCTCTTTTTTGATCAGTTGTAACTCCATATGTTGGATTTTTATTCTTACTAATAAGAAGTAAATTTTTCCAACAATCACATCCTTTAAATGATACCTTTGGGGAAAGAATACATTTATTGTCAGTTCAAAAGACAAAGAGTGAAACAAGTCCTAAAAAGACTATATTAGACAGCTACAGGATAATAGTTATTTAACAATAACATTTTGACTATTTTGTTTAATGTTCCTTTTTTCAAAATAAATGTTCATCTTACTATTAAAAAAACAAACAAAAAACACTGACCATCAAGATGAATCAGCAGGAAGAACTGGCCTGATTACTGGTCCTTGCTTAGAGGAAAACTTAGTTTTCAAAGAACTAACTGAATGGAAAACTAAGATTTTCATGCTTGAAATATTTATTTGGCATATGAATATATTTTTAAACATTAAGAACACTACCAAGAGTTTAGTGTCATTATTACTTATCTAAGCACTGAACAGTGCCACAGCTAACAAACCAGGCCATAAAGAGGGGCTCCACAGGCTGAGTCTGTTGCTCTACAACAGACTATATTTAAGGACCTTTATCAGGTACCTCGAAATAATGATCTGAGAATTTCAACAATACCCACAGATCCTTCTCCCAGGTCTGAATCTCAAAATATCTGAAGGGTTGATTAACATAATATGTTAGTCTGAAGGCTTTAACAAGTTTTTAGGTCCCAAACTATCTGATAAGTTTATCAACAACATAATTCAAGACTCTAAAGGTATGTGTATCACCTTTTCAGTGGCATAAACCAGGGGAGTGACAATGAATAAAAATCAAGTAACAGAAGAATGCATAGGACAGGAATGAGGGCACATTCATAAACAAATAAACACTAATGAAGAAAGCAAGGGGGAACCTATCAATTAAAAGTCAAATAATTACATAAAATGTGTTTGGATATACTGGATTTGAATAAATCCTATTTAGATTTATTGAATTGATAAATCTAAATCTTGTTTGGCTACCGATATGAACAAACCATGTGGAGGAAAAAAAGACCCTTGTGATGTAATTTAGGAAATATGAACACTACATATATGAAGATATAAAGGAATTACATTTTTAGATATATAGTATTTTGGTTAGATGTAAGAGATATAAATTTTATGGATAAGATTTTGCCTACCATTTGCTTTAATATAAACTTCAGGGTGTGTAGAGGTTGAACATAGATCTTTTTTTTTTTTAAGATTTATTTATGCATACAAGAGCTGGGGTACAGGCCAGAGTCCAGGGAGGTGAGAGGATCCACCAGAGACAGAGTGGGGAGCAGAACAGGCAGATGGACTGAAACACACTGCTGAGGGCAGCAGCAGGTGAGGCGAGAGGTCTGCTGTGCCATGTGGGGCCCCTCCCTGGCTGGCGGCAGGGATCGAACTGGTGCTGCAGTGACTGTGGTTTGCTTCATGGTGCGCTGCTTAACCCACTGCGCCACCAGGGAGGCCCTGAACATAGATCTTTCCATGCCTGTGCTGACAGCTGCTAGAGCTGGGCAATAAGTATATAAGAATTTATTAGACTGTTCATATACTTTGGTATAAATTTGACATTTTCCATAGTAAAGTTTAAAAAAGATATTAAACAATAAACAAAGAGCCCATTTCTGTAGAACTACAGTGTCTATAAACATGTATGATACCCCCTTATTCATGGCAAGATTACAAGAGGATATTAATTGTGATTAAATGGGAAAGGTGACAATATGGCATTTTTATTTCCTTTGACTATTGTCAAAAGTCAGAAAAAAAGTATTTCTGTTTCATTTTTAAGTATATAGGCTAAAGTGATGTCAAGTCAGTAAGATAAATTTTACAGACATAAGGATTAGCTGACCTGAGATGGTGAGATCATCTACAAAAAACGTGCAAGCAGACATAGCAGAAATAAATTGTAAGAGACACTTGCCTGAATTGGAAACCTAACCAAATTCCTAAGTTCCTTTCAGCTCAGAGATTTTGTTGGTTTGTTGACACCAGATTAATGTCAACTCTTTCCTTACTTTGACCAATTTATAAGATCCTGAAAAGTCTTATTTCTTAATTTTCCCTGAACATTTAAGTTACCCATGAAAGGTACTTACTTTGATTTATTATATTCAAATTCTATGTGTAGGCAATCTTCAATGCCCACTTCCATCTTAATAGAGTTGTTAACATCAGGATAGGTTGCAAGCTGGTGAACAATAAGATCATATTCTTTTACCAAGTCTGTCAGTCTTCTTACTATTGTTACTTTAAGAAAATACCTATGAAATTAGTGGAGAAAATGAATTAAATCTTCCATGATAAATTTCAGTGTTTTAAATAGGCAAATATTGAAAACAACTCAGTTTTCTCCCTGTTTGAACTCCTTTACATCAATTTACTCCATGAAGTTGATCTAGTTTTTAAATAAATGTCCCCACCATTAAAAAGAAAAACAAAAACAAAAACCAGAATAGCAGGGCTGGGATGGGAAGGATAGTACATACTTTTAAAGTGAATTTAGAGAGTTAACACCAAACCTACATAAGGAAATCTATCTAGATCACTTCTTAACCAAGTATTAGGTGAGATGCACTGGGAAACTAATGAACTTATAGGTAATTCTGTTTATACAACAAATGAAGTACCTAAGTGGTGACTCAACAGGCAAATATATGACTAACTTCTCATAATAGGGTTTGCTAAATCTGTAATAATAAAAAAATTTTCTTGCCTAATTCAGCTTAGCAAGACAAAACATTTTTAAAAACCTGTCTTTCAGTCCAGAATTATAATTAGAAGTTCTAACATGACATTCAATAGTAGTCGTTACTTCTGATTTTGATGTTGTTTACAATTTTTAATGCACATTCACATACCTCAGGCGGACATTGGCACCAATATAAGATTCATATGGCTTTTCAACTTGCATAAATTCAAAATCATAACTTCTGCTCTGAGTCAGTTCTCCAGGTAAGGCTAGTTCTTTCACAAGGTTTACAAATTCATGAGTATTACTCTTGTCATTGAAAAGTTCTAAGAAATTTTAAAAAGCAAAAGACCAATTATATTTAAATTCATTTCATTAAAACTCAAACTTCTACTCCAAAGCAAGTAATATTTATCAAAAGAATTAGTTGAATTTTTATCTTCTTTAATTTATTAGAGCTATGACCTGAATTCTAATATCCCTCTCATTACTGTGTTCTACCCATGCATGAAAAAATTCAAGTAGCACAGCATAATGAAAACTTCTATTTATGAAAAAGTGAGTTCATTTCTTTAATGTAGTTAGGGCCCTCCCAATATGAAGCTGTCTTAACATACTTCCAGCAGTTATATTAAATTCAAGAAAAAAAAGCATTTTGTTTTGCTTTAGTCAGGCAAAAAAATATTACCTTGCCAAAACTATAATATACAAAAGACTAAAATCAACTACAAATTAATTACTATAATTCCACCTCAAGATATGTAAATATCTATCTACTCCAACTTTGATATTTTAAATATACAAAATTAGATTTAGAACTTAGCTATGTAGACAGTATTATAAAGCCCTATTTTTATTTTCTCTTTTCTAAACCTGCAGTATCAAAGAATTTACATGGTTTAATTCCTGCTAAGTCCAGATGTCTGACATACACATATGGAAATAACATGTAAAGTCAAAAAGAAATTACACCTTTCCTTTTCATATAGACTTTTCTGTTGACAAGTGAGTGACTACAGTTACATACTAGATCAGGCAGACAAATGACATGGGTAATTAGAAAGTGAAGAATGAAGGTGAAACTGGTAATTGTAAGTAAGGCCAGAGAAATGTTAAGTAGATGGAAATTTCAGTGAGTCAGCTACTCAAATTATTTTTCAAGGCTGGTAGCTTACAGAGCACCCTTCATTTCTAATAATTAACAGCAAATAAAGGCAAGATTAGTCAAATATCTTTAATTAAAAGAAACATGATTTAATGTTCACAAAATAAATCAACCTTTACTACAAAATTAATTACTTCCTTCCACAAAGCTGATCTCTAATTCAATTATTTAAGTGTTACATCCAACCCTCTTCAATTTCAGTTACCAAAGAAAAGAAAAAGTAATACTATTTTAAAACTCACCAATTTGACCTACAAATTCAATTCTAATTCCTTGGTGCTCTAGCCTCTTTCCAGGTTGCTTAAAGGCTAGGTTTACCTGCCAAAACATGAAATTGTAAGAAATGTTAACAATCCTTTGAGTGGGCCTACTAATAGAATCCTTCCAAATGAATGCGATGTAAGTATTTTAGGTATTCATTTCTGAAGTTTGAGATACCACCATATACCTAAATTATAAGAGTCTTACAGCACCAAAGAAGGTATAAATCACACAAACATAATCACTAGTGAGCCTATTACTTATACATAAATTTTAAGCATCTCCTTTATTACGAAGGAATTCTTCACAGCTGGAGAACTTCATATACTCAATCAAAAAAGAGGAAAACTTCAACTACTCAGACATGTTTTCTAGTCAAATAATTAATGCTATAACTAGCAGCACTTTAATGTAAAGTAATTAAGTCCAAGACATAATCTCATAGATCACTGAATTTTTTGTAACTAAGAATATGTTTTAATTTCTAACCTTAAAAGCAATGCTTACTGCCCTGAGTATGCTACTTATCTGAAAAGCACAATGTCCACAGATTTAAATTTTGAGTATGATTTATCTTACACACCTACAAAGTAAAATATATAATCTCAAAAATCCCTAAACTCGTATCTGACAAAGGGAAACCTTATTTTGTATGTGTTGAACAAAATATCTGTACTCATATTAAAAATGAAATTCCTGGGCCTCCCTGGTGGCGCAGTGGGTTAAGCAACGCACTATGAAGCAAACCGCAGCCACTGCAGCACGAGTTCGATCCCTGCCGCCGGCCAGGGGGGAACCCACATGGCGCAGCAGACCTCTCCTGCTGTGCCCGCTGCTCCCCTCAGCAGTGTACTTCCGTTGATCTGCCTGTTCTGCTCCCTGCTTTCTGTGGTGAATCCTCTCACCCCCCCACACTTCTGGCCTGTACCCCCAGTGCTTGTGTGCATAAATAAATAAATCTTTAAAAAAAATGAAATTCTTAATATTTAAGAGTTAACAGAGGGGTAAAAAAAGCATATTCTAAGTTTATTCCCTACTATAAACTCCTAAAAACTTCTCTTCCAAACAATTTTTATCAAAAGATAATAAAAATCAAGAACCAATAAAAACAAGAGATCCAATTACTTCTGTTTGCTATATCAATTAAATTATTCACTCTTCTGCATCTTGCATCTCTACAACCAGGGTGAGTTAGTTACTTGCCTTTAATATTAATGTCTCAGAAAAAGAAGTAAATAATTAAATTGTACATCAGAAGATGGAATAGTATCTAGATTTAAAAATTATAGTCTCAAGGAATTTTTAATGATGTGGGAAAATGTGCATGACATGTTACATGATGGAAACATGGTCAAATTGTATACAAGTATAATGCCAACTACATTTTTGAAAAGTACAGAGAAGAAATACTCTAATAGTAGTTACTTCTAGAATGTATAATTATGGATTATTCTACTTGTTCTTTGAAGTTTTCTAAGGTGTTTTGTTTTTTACAATAGGTAAATAATACATTCAGCAGAAAGTAAATTTTCCATTTGAACAACAACAACAAAACCATAACTACTAGCTGGTTTCATAAGCCAGGCAATAATTAGAGCTGTTCTCCAATGTGTACTAATAAAGCAAAAGAACGCAGTATATTTTAAGTATATATATATTTTTAAAGATTTATTTATTTATGCATATAGGAGCTGGGGTACAGGCCAGAGGTGTAGGGGGGTGAGAGGATTCACCAGACAGAATAGGGAGCAGAACAGGCAGACTGACTGAAACACACTGATGAGGGGAACAGCGGGCAAGGCAGGAGAGGTGTGCTGCGCCATGTGGGTCCCCTCCCTGGCCGACAGCAGGGATTGAACTTGTGCTTCAGTGGCTTTGGTTTGCTTCATAGTGCATTGCTTAACCCACTGCACCACCAGGGAGGCCCTCAAGTATATTTTTTAAAATGCCTATATGGCAACAGTTTTTAAGAAAGTCTTTGTTTGAACAGAACTGTTTTTAAAATTTACAGTTCAGGGTCCTCCCTGGTGGCGCATTGGGTTAAGCAAAGCACTATAAAGCAAACCGCAGCCAGTGCAGCACAAGTTCATCCCTATCGCCTGCCAGGGAGGGGACCCATACAGGGCAGCAGACCTCTCCTGCCTAGCCTGCTGCTCCCCTCAACAGAGTGTTTCAGTCAGTCTGCCTGTTCTGTTCCCGGCTCTGTCTCTGGTGAATCCTCTCACCTCCCTGGCCTCTGGCCTATACCCCAGCTCTTGTATGCATAAATAAATAAAATCTTTAAAAAGTAAAATAAAATAAAATTTACAGTTCAAAAAACATTTTGAAACCACAGTATTAAAGGTAAAATGCAGAACTATTCTGATTTTGGACCAAACTAGGAATTTCCCTCGATCATCCAACACTAACACAGTTTGTCTGGAATCTGAAGGCCCCCCCAAATTGGGAGGCAAAATTAAGCATGTTGTTTTAAAAGCTATTCTGCAAGGCAGCTTAAAAAAGTAAATGGAACTATGACTGTGAACTGGGTTAAAGAGCTTTTCATCAACTCAGTGTATCTTGAAACGCAAAGTTAAAAAAGGTTGTAAGAACAGCAAAGGAAATTCCATCTAACCTTTGGTCAGATTCATCATTTTGTACCATATGATTGACCACCTTCACTCTATATCCACATGTACAAGCATACACATATACTTTTTTTCACAACCAAGAATGCTGGAGACATAACCCTATACTTCTAAATACTTCATGTGTAGCTTTCTTAAGAAAATCAGCCTTCTCAAAAACAGGAAAAACACAGTGTAATCTTTAAAATCAGGACAGTCAACATACCAAAGTCTATGTTCAAATTCTACTAACTATAATTGTAGCAATTTTTCCTCCTAGACAGGCTACAATTCAGGGTCACATAATTAATATAGTTGTGATATCTCTTTAGTCTCCTTTACCTAGAACATTCCTAAATCATTGTCTTTCTTGACTTTGATATTTTATAAGAATATATGTCAGTTACTTTGTATTGAATAGAATGTTCTCATGGTTGGTACCCTGCATTGTGAATAGAATGTTCCTTGATTTGGGTTTGCTTAATGTTTTATCACAATTAGCCTGACTCAAGTTATGTATTTTTTGGCAAGACCACCATAGAAGTGAAATTGTCCTTCTCAGTATATCTTATTAGAAGCACAAGATGCCAGTTTTCCCAATATTGGTGATACCAACTTTGATCACTTTGAAGTGATCCTTCAGGGTTCTCCAATTTAAAGTTACTAATTTCCTGTTTGCTATTAAGTAATTCGAGTGGAGAAACTTGAGACTATGGATATGTGAAAACAGAATATAGACAAACTACATATAAAACATTCACTACTTTAACAAACCAATCTCAAAGCTCATTCCTCAGCATATACTATTCTATAGATGTCTCCAATATTGTTGCCTTCAGGATCTATTTATGGAGTGAAATTCATCTACATTGTGTTTAAAATAAACATCTATCAATGTACTACATGTCTTATATAGGGTCATTTACAGTGAGACACCAAGATTACTGTTGTTGGGTATTGTGATTATCCAAGATTAGTTTCTAACTGCTGACAAAAGAGTTTAGTCCCTACCCATATTGATGAGAGATACAATATATCCTGCTTAAAGAATGAAACTATAAACCCCTATAAACTCAAAATAAACATATTCATTTGTTCACTCTTAGAACAAGGAACAGATACAGAATCCACTATAGGTGTTTTGGTACTGATACCAACACTTCCATCTAAAAGAATGTCCTGGTAAGGACTTATTACTTGTGAACCTACACCTTCTAGATAAGTTTCCCGATAAGTTATAGTCATATTTTTCATAATTCAAAAACTATCTCAATATAGGTTAAACACACAGTCAGCAAGACTCAAAATCATTCAGAAGGCATAGTGATACAAACTGCATTTTAAAGAAGTTAAATATATTAAAATAAACATAAAACCTTTAGGATATGATCAACTTTTGTAGACTTAAAATTTGTTACTTTGACATGGAAGAAATATTCTAAGGATAAAAAGAACATGGGTTAAGTATTTTTTAAGAATTTTTCTATTAATCTTGTGATAATCTATTTCTGAAAGTCTTAAGGAATGCTCTAAAAACTCTAAAAAAAAACTTTGACAGCAATTGATTTTAACTTTAAAAAGTGTATGTTACAAAAGTCCCAAGACAATTCAGTGGGAAAAGAAAAGTTTTTTCAACACAGTACTGGAACTACTGATTACCAACATTAAAAAAGAATTAAATTCCTACCTCACACCACATACAAATATTCACTCAAACTGGATCAAAGATCAAAGCCAAGAGCCACAATTACAAAACTCTTAGAGAAAACAAAAGTGTAAAACTTCATGACCCTGGATACACAATGGTTTTTTGAATGACACCAAAGACACAAGCAACAAAAGAAAAATTTAATTGGACTTCAAATTTTTAAACTTTATGCTTCAAAAGACACCATCAAGGAAAAACAATTCACAGGAGAAAGTATCTGTAAAACATAACTGATAAAGGACGTGTATCCAGAATACATAAAGACCCCTTACCACTATAAAATAAAAATCCAAGTAACCCAATAAAAAAAAACTTTTCTCCAAAGAAAATTTACAAATGGCAATAGCACATGGAAAGATGTTCAATATTATCTGTCATTAGGGAAATGCTAAGTAAAACCATGAAATACCAGTTAAAATATAAATAGTAAGTACCATTACTACATTAAAAATAATAGTAAGTACTGACAAAATATTAAGAAAATAGAACCCTCACACATTTTTTGAGAGAACGTGAAGTGGTATAGCTGCTTTGGCAGTTCTTCTAAAAGTTAAACATAGCATTAACATATGATCCAGCAATCCCACTCCTAGGTACGTATCCAAGATAAATAAAAACACATTCAGACAAAAACTTGTACATAAATCTACAGGCATTATTCACAATGGCCCAAAAAAAAAGAAACCCAAATTCCTCCTCTGATCAATGAATAAAGTTAAATGTGGCATATTCATGTACCACATAGATAAGCACTGGAATATTACTTGGCACAATAAAATGGCATTTTGATACATTCTGCAACATGAATGAATTTTGAAAATATTATGCTAAATGAAATAGGCAGATGCAAAAAGACAAATCTTTTATGACCATTTATATGAAATAGCCAGAACAGGCAAATTTATAAGAACACAAAGTAGACTAGAGATATCCAGGAACTGAGGGGAAAAAAGGAAGATATGGGGCGTTATTATTTAATGGGTAAAAAGTTTTCGTCTGGGATGATGAACAAATTTTGGAAACAGTGGTGATGGTGGCACAACATTGTGAATGTAATTAATATCAGTTAACTGTACACTTAAAGATGGTAAAAATGGCAAACTTAATTTTGATATATTAAGTATGTATATATACATTTTAACAAAAAATATTTGTTTTTAAGAATGAATCTTAAAAATACCATCCTAAGTGAGAGGAACCACACATTAAAGACCATAGATTTTATGATTCCCATTTATATGAAATGCCTAGAAAAGGCAATTCCATAGGGAAAGATTTAGAGGTTAGTGGCTGATGGGTATCCATTTAAGCTGCTATAATAAAATACTACAGAATGGAACTGGAGAGGATTATGCTAAGTGAAATAAGTCAGAGGAAGAGACAAATACCTGATGATTCTATCGGGTTATAGAGAAAACAAAGGACTGACAAACAAATCCTAAAACTATGGCTGCCGAAATGAGGCTACTAGAGCAGGGGGATGAGGGTAGAAATAAAGCAAAGAGCGAGGCCAATACTATACCATAAAGATATAGGAGTGCCTTCACGTGGGTGTGGCATGGTGGTGTACATCTGAGGAAGTGTGAACCTGTTCCCCTGAATCATATACAGTGCTGTAAAGCTATGTTACATCAATGATTTAAAAAAAAAATAGACTGGGTGGCATAAACAACAGAAATGTATTGCTCACAGTTCTAAGAGTATGTGATCAAGTCTCATGCAAATTTGGTATCTGGTGAGAATACACTTTCTAGTTCAAAGACAGCTGTCTTTCCACATAGTAGAGGGTCAAGGGATTTCTCTGAGGTCTCTTCTATAAAGGCACTAATGCCATTCATGTGGGCTCTATCCTTAACACCTGATCACCTTCCAAAGGCTCCTACCTTCAAATACCAAAACATTGGCAATTAGATTTCAACACATGAATCGTAAGAGAACACAAACTGCTAATGGTATGATGTTTCTTTTGAGGTGATAATGTTATGGAAGTAAATAGTGGTGATGGTCACACAACTGCATGCTTCATGATTCCAACTATACTGACACTCTGGAAATGTCATTCAAGCACAACTATGGAGACAATAAGAAGCTCAGTGGTTGGAAGAAGCTGAGGAGATGTATAGACTGTGCAAACAGAATATTTAGGGCAATGGAATTACTCTGTATGATATAATGATGAATATATGTCATCATGTTTGTCCAAACTCACAGGCTATACAAGACCACTAGTGAACGAAATCAAAGTAAACCTAGATTTGGGGTGATTATAGTCTGTAAATGTAGACTTACTCTTGGCAAAAAGAAAATGTGCCATTCTGAGGAATGATGTTGACAATGGGAGAGTTTATACTGTTTGAGGACAGAGGCTACACGGGAATTCTCTGTACCTCCCTCTCAATTTTGTCACAAATGTAAAACTGCTCTTAAAAAAATAAAGCTTTTGAAAATCTAGAAAAGAAAGCAAGCACACAGAAGCTCCAGAAAAAAAATATAAAAGGAATCTATCACTGCTTTGGGTGAGATGTCAAACTTCCTAGATCTCCAAATAGCCTGTTCTAGATATAGGGAATCAATAGTTAAAATAGTTACAAAAAAGAGAACCAGACATTATGTACCCCCTGATGAAAAAATAAACCATCACCAACATTCTTGCCAGAAGAACTGAACTTGAGTCTGATCAAGCCTCTAGATGAGCTACCAATTAAGAGGTCATAACTCATTATCATGACTGTGCAACCACAGAGGACTTTACAGGTTCAGATGGCCCAGGTTCTCCCAACAGATATATTACAATGAAAAGAAAGGCATGAAGTGAAAACCCGAGATTAAAATACTTAAAAGTTCTATCAATTTTTTTAAAAGAGCAAGGTTAAACAATTAAGAATCACAACTTCTTATGTACTCACATATTATTATAAAAGTCAACATAGTGGTTACTCTAATTGGGATAGGACAAGACATATGAAGCGATTAACAAAGTTCTATTTCTTGAATTTATGCTCAGCGAAGTCAGTCAGAAGGCAAAAGAAAAATACCAGATGGTTTCACCCCTAGGAGGAATATAAGGGAACGAAATGAGCAACCAAGGAAAATAATAATAACAATAAAAACAAAAAGACAAGGACAAATCAGAAACACTTTGTGAGGATGGGGGAGGGAATGGGTTGAGGGCAGAAAGAGCACAAGGGACTGACGTGATGGTGCACAAGTGAAATGGTGGTGGGAAACCCATGGGGACCACAATTGATGTCAAATATATATAAATAAAAATTTGAAAAAACCAACAAAGTTCTACTTCTTGAGTGGTGATTACAAGAAAATATGCCTTATATAATGATTTATTTTTGCTCTTTGTGGCTTTTTATGTTTTGTTTTACAATAAAGAAGCTAAAAGTGAAAGAAAAAAAAACCTTCGGTTAACAGTCGAATTCCAAATTTAATATCCTTTGAGCAAGAGAAAACGTTTACCAATAAGAGATTTATCATTCTTTAAAAAATATACTCTCCAGTTAATACGCCTACACAGGCCCTCCAACAATTCCAAAAATGTAATTTTAATGCCAACTATTTTTTTAAAACTACACAGATGTAACATTATTTCCTTAAATATTTCACTTTCCTTTATCCCCTAAATGTCAGTCAAGAACTCCTAATTGGCCTAGATATGGAATTTTAAACTAGACAGGGAAAATTCCCTAATTACTTAGTAAATAAACACATCAAATAAATATTTAATGGGCACCTACTATATAACCAACACTGCGATGTATTCTATGGAGAATACAGAAAGATACTTTGACCCATGAAGGACAGATATTTGCTTTCTTGTTGTAAATTTTAATTAACATATACCATAACGTATCTTCTTTTTCACAGACCAAACACTCTTTCCCTTAGTCTTTTTCACTTGACATGTTCCTTTTGATGATTTTCCCTGATCTATTTTACTGATATTTCCCCTTCTCTTTCTCTTTGTAAATAAAAAGCAACAGGAAAGTAAAGTTTAAAACCCAAAAATTTATTTCAGATACAAAAACAAGACAGCAATAGAAGTAACTTGTGAAAGGACCAAAACAGTCAATATTGTAAAGTGACTAAGAAAGCTAAGTGCAACTTATCCAGCAACCATAAAAATGTTAATTATAAAAATAACATTTTTGCCTACCAAAATAGATTTAAAAGTGATATTAAAAAGTACCTTGAAAGAAACAAGACATTAAAAGACATGAGCTGTAACAGAAACTTCCTAAATTAACATGTATCAACACCCTTCAAATAGGCATGTCTTTTAATTCTGCAACTCACTCCCAAGAACTCATTCTATGGAAATAATCTTACCCTACAAACACTTAGAAAAAATTTTATGTATATTGAAATCTGTATTACTAAAGATACAGTGATACACAGTCATCTGAAAAGTGGAAGCAACTTAAATATTCACAGGAAAAAGGTATACTTAATATGCTAGATACATAAAAACATTAATTAAGGCAGAGGAAAACAGTAGGAAACACACCCAAATTTAACAGTGAATTATTTCTATAGATGGTACTATAGAAAACTGTCGTATTTCCCAAGCTGTCTACCACATGTATATATTACTTTAATAAGCAAAGGAGGAAAATCTTAATATTTAAAAATATAAAATCAAATCTTTTATAACTTGGTTTTGTCTACATTACCAATCCTCATATCACAAACTAGTAAGCACTGATACTTCCTAACATATAAGAATAATCTTATACATCCCTTAATAAGGAAAGGAAAAAAGGTGAAACCTTAGAAAAAGTATCACAAATACATTTGATCATGCATACATTAAAAACGTACTTAATTCCACTATGCAATAACAACAAATGAAATCAGTAGACACAATGGTAACAGTACAGAAAGATGTTACAAAGAATGAGAAAATTAAAAAAAAAAAAAGCTATCCTAGAGAATTATTTCCAACCTCTCTAACTGAACTTTTTATGTTAAAAGATAAACTTTGAGTGCACCATTGCACCACAGAAGAAAATGTCTGAAGCTAGACAGATGAGCACAGGTACAAACTCACAAAATTTGTCATGCAATTTAATTTGGGCTGTACCCTGTTCATCCTTTCAGGTTAAGAGGTTCCTTTGTAAATATTCTAATGAATGAAAGCTTTTACCTTCAGAAAAAAATTTCCATATGTATAAAAGCATTCAAATTTAGAAAAACATAGATCAATAATTCTAATATCCTATAAACTAGATTAATTCTTCCCCCAAAAAAGATTTACCTTTCCTGAAACAGATTCCCCATCATAGAAAAGATAGTGTTTTTCTACTTTGCCATCTTCAGTTTTCATTTCTGCCATTTTCCTGGTTTCCCCATCATTAAGGATAACATCAATCTCACAAATGGGACCAAAAAAACCTCCAAGAAAACTCTGAAATAAAAGCAAAAGGGACATAATTATGTTTTGTCAGCTACTACATTTGTAAATTAAATTACCTGTAACCTACAGTTAAACATAATACAAATCTGTGAGTTCATATTTGATAAATTACATCAAATTTTATGTCAAAACCAAACATAGGACAACAATGTGCATAGTTACTACGTCCTGTACACTTAAATATTTGAAGAGGATGAATTTCATGTTGTATGTTTTATCACAATAAAAGACATAAAGAAAATTAAAACTTAAACATGCTCTAACTTCCATCATTTCACAGGTAACCACTATAAAGAATACTAACAAATATCAGAAATTTAAAAATTACTTAAGTAAGCATTTAAAAAATTACAGTTAGTTGCACTTCTGTGAGTTTCTTTTATTATAGCAAAAGTCATAAAATCCAAATTACTCATACAAATTCAAATGAATTATGTTCTATTTCTTCTGTAAAATCTACCTCTACCATAGGTCTGAACAGAGTATGCTAAACACTAAATCCTTGGGATAAAATTGGCTTTAATGGAGGAGTCTAAATCCCTGTGAATTTTTACAAAGAAAATATATAATTAAACTTTGTTCTGTAAATAAGAAACAATCCAAATGTTTACCAACAAAAGAATGGATACATACATTTTAGTCTGGATTCTAATGAGCAAAAGAATGAGCTACAACTACATAAAAGGATGAATCTCACATAATATTGAAAGAGGCCATACACATTGTATGATTCTGTTTATAAAAAGTAACAAACATGTAATGTACATTATAGTATTAGAAAGTCAGGAAGTGGTTGGAACAAAGTATAAAGGGTATATCTGAAATACTAGTAATTTTTTTTAATCTGAGTACCTGATAAACAGGTATAATAACTTCATAAAAATCCATCAAGTTGTATACTTATTTGTAATCTTTCCTATAGCTAATGTTTGTTTTATTATTACTTTAAATAAATATACACTATATTTCCTAATGTGGCCTGCATATATCTGACTCTATCTCTTCAGCTACATCAAACTCGAATGATCCAAGTTTATCAAATGTGTCAAGTCTCACTGTTGCCCTAGATTAAGCATTCTTACTCTAACTGTGCTTTGAAGTTTCCATTTGACTCATCTCCATAAAGCAGCATTCCCTAACTTCCTAATCAAAGTTGGGTGCTCCAAATTTAGTAGGTCTCATAACACTGCATAGTCTTACTTCATGTTTTAAATAATTTGTGTGCTTATTTAGTACCTTGCTCCCTAACTGAGTCATGAACTTCATCAGGACAGTTAGCTTATCCATTGATCATTACTGAAGACCCAATGACTAGCAGTAGCGTGTGACATTTAGAAAGCATTCAAACACCTGCTGAATACTAAATTTTGAATAAAACACTGTCCTAATAACAGAAAATAAATGAGCTAACATCTGGAATACTTGGTAAGACTACCCTCCTCCAGGAATTTAGCACTGGTGCAGAAGTAGTCTGGAGCAGGGAACTTGCATGCTCTCAGTTCTGACCTCAGATGGCAGGATAAGCTTAAGCATGTTAATGATCCTCCTAAGGCGATATAGGTCCACAGGGTGATACAGTGATCAAAGGAGACAGTGTTTTCCTGAACTCTTGAGTTTGCTTTTGTTTAAATCAACTTTATTATTAACAAACTGTAATTTCAAGAAATAATGAAAAGAGTTGTGAGATTAGTACTTTTGACATACTCCAAAGTCATAAACAGCAAATCTCTTTTGACAGGATATTTAACATTTCCAGGAATATCATGAATAAAAAGTTAAATTTTAACCAAAAAACTAATTTTAATCAGAAAACTATTCTAAACATAGAAGATATCAATGACAAGTTACATGCACTGTCCCTTCCTACTTTCATAACCCATTTTAAACTCAAAACTTGTTAAATAATGGTAAATTTTCTCCCAATGACTACAGATGTAAAAATGTATAGCAACTCAAAATCAGCTGATACTTACTAATTATTAACTACACGTAAAGCACTAAGCCAGCAAAAGGATGGAGGGGGGACTGCTGTGGGCGAGTAATTATGAAAAGGTAGAAGAAAACTGCCTCATTTGAATTATAAAATATAAACAGGAAAATAAAAAATTAATTTTCTCACTTCCCCTTAACACATTCCAGAGCAGCTTCCAGGAAAAATGAAATATTAAAACTATTGAAATTGTTTTATAGATGAAAGGAGATTGTTATTCCAATTAATGTTTATTGAAGTACAATTCATTTACATCATTGTATCTGCTTTGGGCACTACAGGTTCAAGCCTCTACCAATGTATGTTTCCACACCGGGCCCAACTCCAGTGCCCCAATAAGCAAAAGGAAATATTATGGTAACTTTGCCCTCCTCATATATATATATATATATATGCTTAACACAATTATAATTAAACAGTAAATCTAATGTTGACATCAAATGTAAATTTTTAAATACGTAAAAACTACAAGTTATCCTCTTATTTTCCAGATGCATCAAGTTTCTCAAACTAAAAATTAAAAGTAGATTTACTTCTCAACACAATCAAAACACTAAGATTGGAAGTGATCAGAAGGTATTTGTAAAATGCCCACTATACATATGCAAATGAGTAATAGGTTGAGTAATGACGTCATGAGAATTTTGCAATGTTTGAACATCAGCTTTTTACACTATGACACATTCAAAATGAACTAGTACTACTAAAGCCTTCAGAAATTGTGGATGACTTACACTTAAGTACAAGATAGAGATAAAATATCTGAGAAAAAAGCTTTGTGTCTTGTTTTCCTTCTAAAAGGAGGTGACACACAAACACTGTACTCAAAGTTTCTACTTGTTTTTATTTAAAAATATCTATGATCTGTCACTTCAAACAAAAAGTCATAAAATAGTTTTTTAATCATTCACAACTAAATGTTATTTCCCATATGTAAAGAGGAAAAAAATACAGCGTTGTCAGGATGAAGGGAAAAAGGGAATAAAAATTGAAAGGAGGATTAGGATATACTGACAAACTCGCTGAAATTGCAGAAGAAATTTTCAGGTGTTTTAAGTGTAAGACAACTATCAGCTCTGGAAAACTTATCTTTGAGCATTTAGAATATGAGATTTTTCAGGAGCAGTAACAGGCAATATACAAGGTAAAACTCTTAGGTTGCCTTTGAACAAAATATATATCAGTTAATACATTGTGTCACTTTTTTTCATTTTTAAATTGGGTCTAGACCTTCCGTCACTGACTTTACGTTAATTTATTTCATAATTTGTAAACCCAAATTTGAGCACTACCGTCCAGCAAATTACACGTGGATACATAAAAAAACAAACTTTTTAGTCTTCACTGAAGAAATTTCACTATGTTCAATGGAAATAAAGAAATGCAACTCAAGGGAAGATCTCAATATTTATTCACTTAGCCCATACACAAGCAATGAAACAGCATATTTTCGTGCCTATTATTACATTTGTGCCCATTTTCGTGCTTACAATTTAGTTTGATTAACTTAAAAATAGAAGTAAATTGTTCTTGAACATAATTGAAAAGCTTAATGAAAGTAATCATTTAAAATATGAGCAAAAAATAGGGGTGCTTTTAAGGTTTTTTCGCAAAGCACATTCAACTAAAGAAGCCCTCCTTAACCCCCCGACTAGGCAAGGTCCCACTATACTTCCTTTTTATAAGTTACAACAGCTGTAATTTCCACATTACACAGATAAATGTTTATCTTCCTCTAGATTCTAAGCTACAAGAGAACAGTTTTAAGCCTTACTCACGACCCCTGAACACAACTATTTGTTGGATGAAAGAAAAAATGGCTCCAGGTTTAAGAACAGGTCTGTTATTTTTTGATGGTGTTTTTCTTTAATATCAAAGTAATACGATTTCTAACTTTAAATTTCATTTATTCAAAATAACATTTTAAAAATAAACCCAGCTTGATCTTTTGCCAAAAGTCTCAAGTAGTTTACTAAACCCGGTAGGAGAAAGCAGATAGTATGAGGGCACACAGTAGGTGCTCAAGATATGCTTGCAAAATGAAAAACGAGTATGTACATAGAATGAGCCAATGAGTTCCAATAAAGAGGAAATTGCCATCACAAAGTCAAGCACCATCGTGCCCACACTTAGGCTTCACTAACTGTAGTGAGGACTCTGATTTCCCACCCAGGGAATGCTCCCAGGCCATTTCTACAACATCCCAAAGCATTAAGTTTCTAGAAATGACTTGGGGAAGGAAATGAGAGCACTGCTTAAATCCGCGGGCAGGAAACTCAAAAAACTAGTTTTTTGAGTTAAATATGTCCCTCTGCTAACGTCCTTTCTTTCTCCCATTCTACAAGTGTCAACATCAAATCTGAACGGGATCAGGAATTCGTAGAATGTCACCACATACAGGTTAAAAAATCACGGAGTTCGCTGAGCTCGTGACACTGGAAGCGAGCGACCAAGTTCAGATCTGGGGACTCGAGGATCACCCCACCGAGGATGCGAGGCGGCTCGGGAGCAGACGGGGGCTGGCTACCTCGGAAGGGGAGTCGGCAAGCCCCTGCAGAGGCAGGGTCGTAGAACCCCGCCGGGGCTCCCCACAGCCGGTCCAGGACAACCCGCTGAGGTTCAGACTAGCCCAGGGAGAGCGCGCCGCCGCTGGCAGGTGCTCGGGCCTCGCCGAGAAGAGAAGAGGCGGCACCGCCCGCTCTTTCTCGATCCCGCGGTGGCCCCACAGGCCTAGCCCGACTCCCACCAGCCCGGCCCGCCCCCTCCGGCCGCCCCCGCCGCCCCTCCCGCGATGCCCGGCCCGCCGTTGACCCTCCCGCCGCGCGTTCCAGAGCTAAGGCTGGAGACGTGCGCGCGGCCCGCCGCGCACTCACCATTGTCAGCGCTGCCGCCGCGTCCCTCTACTTCACTCCTCTTCCCTCTGGAGAACTCCGGTCCCCGGCTCCCTCCGCCCGGCGCCCCGTCACGTGACCGCAGGCCGCTGGCCGCACGTGACCCCTCCCTTCCTTTCTTCCCCTCCCCCGACTCCAGCCCCTCCCGGCCTCTCGCCCCGCCCCACTGGCCAGGCAGGCTCTCGTAGGAGCGGCCGTTTGGAGGCGGAGCCTCGCGCTCCACCCTTTGGTGGAGGGGGCGAGGCCAATGCGACGCCATGGAGTGGGCGGGGCCTCCTCCTCACGTGACGGGAGGTTCGCTGACGGGCTCCTTTGCCACACCCAGTTCCGCTTGCTTGTGCAAGTTTGCAAGTCTGGAATAGGCGGAGGGATTTTGCGCTGGGCGTTCCCTTCTGGTTATTTGCTAGTATCCGAGGCCCTTCTTCTTTCGGCTTCGCTAGACACGATGTGCACATGGGGGTAGGGTGTTGTTCCACCTCTTCTCGATTCTTCTAAGAACTTGTTACTTTTGTCGCCTCTGAAGAGACGGTCGGGGAAAAAAATGTTATGGTGCTACTAAAAGTTGATTTCTCAGATACATGGACATCTCCGGAACTATCCACCTTAAACTGAAGAGCAGTCATAGATGATTGTTACCACCCTGTTCCACGAGGGAAAGACCTTCCTAAAAAAGTCCGATTGCACTGCCTAGTGTAGGCTGGCTTTAGCTGCATCTAGTTACAGTAGTAAACCGAGGGGACCTTCAGCAGGCTGTTGGGGGATTTCAGAACTTAGTGTTGAGCCATCACAGTGCACATAACCAACACAGAAAAATGACGCATGTCCGAACACACTAGTGTACACACACACACAAGAGTTACGTCCCACCATGACCAAATCAAGTTTCAAATCAGTTCTCCAATTTGAAAGAGTTTAGTGTATGGTCCCTAACCACAACATAATTATAAATCAATTATAGATAGCCAGAAAATCCACAATTATTTGGAATATTTGAAAACTAAAGCAACATAATTCTAAATCTGTATCAAAAAGAAAGATTTTTAAATACTTTTAATTAAAAGATAATGAAATACAACCTAACAGAATTTGTGGGATACAGTTGAAATAGTGCTTGGAGGGAGATTTGTATCTGTAAATGCTTATGTTTTAAAAGAAAGGTTAAAAGCAATGTAAGTTCGCATCAGGAAGCTGAAAAAAGATATTACCATGTGGAAGAGGGAAGGGGATATAGAGCAACTCTGTACTCGCCCGTCAATATTGCTGTGAACCTAGAACTACTCTCAAAAATGTAAATTCCTCACGATGTGGTTAAGGGATCTTTGAGAAGCCTGCCACGATGACTGGGTAAAAGACAGTCTTTTCCAATGGTGCTGGGAAAACTGGATATCCACATGTAAAAGAATGAAGTTGGACCTTTATCTTAGACTATACATAAAATTTATTTCAAAAGACCTAAGTGTAAGACCTAAAACATCTTATAAGAGTCAAAAAAAATCCCAAAATACTTGTAGGGAAAATCTTGACAACATTGAACTTGGCGATGATCTCTTCAATATGACACCAAAAGCAAAGGATATAAAAACAAAGATAGATATACTTTTGCACTGGGACCACAACAAACTTTAACATTTTTGTGCATCAAAAGACACACAGATTGAAAAGTTAGCATATAGAATGGGAAGAAATATTTACAAATCATATATCTGATATGGGAATAATACTTAGAATATATAAAGTACTCCTACAACTTCAGAAAAATCAGAAAACTTGATTAAACCACACATGAGGGACTTGAAAAGATTTAACAAGCATGTAAAAAGATTCTCAACATTACTGATCATCAGAAAAATGTAAATCAAAACCATAAGCTGTTGCCTCACACCCATTAGTTAGGTCAGTGTAAGAAAAACAGAAATAACAACTGTTGACAAGGCTGTGGAGAAATCTGAAACCTTGTGCACTTTGGGTGGGGTTGGAAAATGGTGCAGGGCCTACAAAAAACAGAATGGTGATTCTTCAAAAAAGTGAAAAATCCTATGTCTGGTATTAATTGCAAGTATTTTCTTCCATTCTGTAGTTTGTCTATTTCCTTAATCTTTTTGATGACATGAAAATTTTTACTTTTATATTTAGGTGTGTAATCAATCTCAAATTTTGTGAATAGTTTGAAAAAAAATGTGAGGACTTCTTTATATCTATGTGATTCCAACACCATTTGTTGAAAATAACTTCTTTTCCCCATTAAATAGCTAAGGTGCTCTCATCAAAAATCTATTGACTGTATAATATTGATCTCTTTCTGGACTTTTTATTCTATTTCATTGATTTGTCTATCTTTATGCCACACTAACCTGTCCTCATTACTATATCTTTATAGTAAGCCTTTAAAATGAGGTAGTGTAGTTGTTCCAACTTAGTTATTTTTCAAGATTGCTTTGGTTTTTCTAAGTTCTGTGTATTTCCACATTTTGAATTGTTAATCCCTTCTTTAAAAAAATATGCCATGATTTCTCCTGGGATTCAGTTGAGCCTATAGTGCAATTTGAGGAATGTGCCTTCTTAACAATATTGAGACTTCCAATTCATGAACATAGTATATTTCTCTATTTTTTTAGGCCTTCTCTACTTATTCTCATCAATGTTTTCTGTGTAACAGTTCTACACATCTTTTGTTAAATTTATTCCTAAACATTTATATTTTTGTACTATTACAAATAGAAACTATTCATTAAACTTTTCAATTGTTTAATGCTCATGGTATCTATATGTGTGTGAGTTTTCTACATTGAATTTGTACTTTGCAAACTTGCTAAATTTAAGAATTTTTTCTTTAATGTCTTTCCTTTAACTTCCTGGATCTTCTCTTTTTTTAAGATTTATTTATTTATGCATACAAGAGCTGGGGACAGGCCAGAGTTGTGGTAAGTGAGAGAATTCACCAGAGACAGAGTGGGGAGCAGAACAAGCAGACCTACTGAAATACACTGCTGAGGGGAGCAGCAGGCCAGGCAGGAGAGGTCTGCTGTGGCATGTGGGTTCCCTCCCTGGCTGGGGATCGAACTTGTGCTGTGGAGATTCCTGGATCTTCTGTTAATAATTTATTAGACTTCCTGGATTTGTAACAGGGTGGTCCCAGGAAAAGAGGAAGTTCCAAAAATCCTAGTTCCACCCTAAGTGGGTGGAGCTGAGGAGGATAAGAAGATTTCTGCAGAGAAGAGAAAAGGAAAAAAGGAAGGTGAAGAACAGCAAGGAGACCTGGAGGCACGTGGAGCAGAGGGACATGTGAAGAAACTGTGCTTGTTTTTTGGTCTTGGACTGGTTCGAACAGATGTGGGTGAGAGACCCGTGGGGAGGTTAACCATGGCAGCTTTCATCTTGATTTTGATTTTGCTCTTTTCCTCCCGAATTTGTCTGACTCTTTCTGACCCTTTTCTATGGGTCTCTACTGAAAGGTCCTTTAGACTTGTGGCAGGCTTTTGGGCCTTGCTTTGGGCCAATCCTATTTGGCTGGACTTTTACCCTCAAGGAGATGGGTAACTTTGGATGCTTAACTTAGTAACTATATACTTTGTTCTTTCTTTATTGTACCCTAGTTGTATTAAAGTTCCTTTCCATTAAAGGTTTTATGTGTTTGTCTTAATGCGGCGGATGGCAGAACCCATTCAGAGAGGGCAGGCTTGGGGGTTCTGGGTGCTCCTCTCCCTGCCCTGTAACAGATTGATTGTGTAACCTTCTTACCTTTTGTTCCTATTTTCCATCTATTTGTCTTTTTGTTTTCTTTTTAGGTGATTTTCCCTAAATTTATGTCCTAACCATATAATTGCTTTTACTGTGTTATGGTAGCCAGCTTTTCAGATGGTCCCCAATGAGCTATACCTCTGTGTAATTCCTTCTCAAATTTGCAAACCAAATGAACTTTGGTTTGCGTGGTTAACAGAATAAGATAGAATTGATCATGTGTGACTTCCAATGGCACTTCTAACTTGGCTCATTACTCTAAAAGAAATCAGCAGCCATGTAATGTTACTATGTAGAAAGAAGGTTCAAACAGTAAGGATCTGAAGCTTCCTGTGAATAACTGTCAAGAGCACTAGCACGCCAGCCATGTGAGTCAACCACCTCGACTTGAAATTATATTCTTCTAGCCCAGTCAAGTCTTCAGATGACTGTAGCCCCAGCTGACATCCTAACTACAATCTCATGAGAGAGCCCCCCCAAGTAGAACCACTTATGTAATCTAATCCCTAATTTCTGATCCACTGAAACTGTGAAATAATAAATGTTTATTGTTGTTTAAAATTTTGAGATATTTTATAAAATGGCAAAAGATAACTAACAGATGCCAATTTTTAAAAATTTCTAAGTGTTCCTTTTTTATTCTCTGAAAGTCATCTTATTAGCACTTTACCTTTGAGAAGATAAAAATTCAGTATTCAGCGTGTAAACATCTAAAAAATGTAGATTTGTGCTTAAGCCACAAGTAATTTACTCTATAACAAATCACATTATCAAGTAACTGGATGAATATGATAGCAATGTTCCTAGTTCCTGAGAACCAATGATAAATAAATGATAAATCATCCCATAGCATTACAAAGAGTGAACATAACTGATAAAACTTTAGTCCAGAAGTAATTACTAGTTTAGTGTAGTGATTCTCAAGAGGGAAGAATTTTTCTTCCCCCTGAACATTTAGCAACATGTAAGGATATTTTCCATTGTCAGGCGTGGGAAAGTGCTGCTGGACATCTCTTGGGTAGAGATCAGAATGCTGTTAGATGCTCTACAATGCATAGGACAGACCCTCTATGGCAAAGAAATAGCCCATCTAATATATCAATAATGCCAATACTGAGCATCCCTGGTGTAGTATAAACCTAATAAGACAAATAAGAGTTCTGATCGATGAATTGTATTAATATTTTAAGCAGTGACTTGAGTGGTAAAACAGTCTTCATGCTGAGAGCATAGAGATAAAAATCTTCTGCAAAATCAATCATTGCCTTTTCTTTGCTAACCTTAGCATTTTGTCCTTTATTATTATAGAGTTGGGGGGAGAAAACTTGCAATGTAAAAGGTATATTCACAGTTATGTGTATGTTTCCCCCACTAAATTGCGAGCAATCTTAATTGTTTACTCCTGAAGTTCTTTGTAGGTTTTGGTTGATTGCATAATGCAAGAAAAAGTGACTGTGAATTAGACAGTTACTCAAAAATACAAATTGAAAGAAGCCCCAGTTCCACACCCCCCACCAAAGTTCCCCTAAATTATGATAAATAATTGGTTGACAAATAGAACCTAAAAGATAAAAGAAAGAACCTACATAAATTCTGTACTATTTCCCTAGGTGCCTGAGAATATTTCTGCATACAAAAACCATGGTATAAGCCATAGGTGGGGGTGGAGAGTGGGGAGAGTATTCACCAGAGTGGGGGGCAGAACAGGCAGATCTGCTGAAATACACTGCTGAGGGTAGCAGCAGGCGAGACAGGAGAGGTCTGCGTCATGTGGGTTAGGTCCCTGGCTGGGGTCGAATTCATCCATGTTGCAGTGGCTGGTGATGGCTTGACAGTGATGTGTCTTTAACCCTGCGTCAAAGGGAAGATCCAGTGCCTGAGAATATTTACCTCTGTCTACCTTCCTTCAGGCTACACAAAATACCACTGCCATTCAATCCCTATTAGATTGTAAACTCAAGGAAAGAGGTCATCTGGTGCATCCTTCCTTTCTCTGTATCTCTAGCATTAAGTACCATGCCTGGCACATACATAAATCTTTAAAATAATCTTATGAGGGCCTCTCTGGTGGCGCAGTGGGTTAAGCAACGTATTATGAAGCAAACCACAGCCGCTGCAGCACGAGTTCGATCCCTGCTGCCGGCCAGAGAG
>JAGFMF010012105.1:2949864-2969759 GCA_019455555.1 Galemys pyrenaicus
ACCATTCTGGCAAATATCACAGGTTGGATTTTCCATGGAGCAAACTTGAAGATGAAAACTAACATGCAACAAGTTTCTAAAGGGCACACTCTCAGAATAGACATCTGTGACAGCTATGAAGGGAAAAGAAAGAAGCAAAACTAAATACAGGAAGAAATTGAACTACAAAGCAGTCCCAACAAAGCCTCAGGTGAACCCTTAGGGAGCTCTGAAATCGGAGTTGCCCCAAGGTCCAAGGAGGGGCATTTATATGCCCATATCAACCAATCATTCCGTGGGAGGGTGTGACCTCAGTTAAGGTAGCTCTTTTCAGCAGATATTAATTTGAGACAGTCCTTGATTCTGAAGAGGGGACCTGGACAGTGCAGTATCTATGGCAAGGATGCTCACAGCTTTTCAGAACAAAGGGGAGCAGAGAGGGGAACAGTCTTCTAGAAGAAGTGCTTTGACAAAACCCTCTTGCCCTGGCCTAATTGTTTCCTTTGTCTGCTGGTGAATATGATTTGATGCTAGTGATAAAATTTATTCTCACTGTAAAATAATTTTATAATTATTTTGTTGCTAAGACCTATAGAACCATCTGAACAAAAATAATTATTTCTTGAGTTTAGAATAAGAAATCCCACACAACTCAACCTTTTGGTGTATTTCTGCTTTAATAGAGTAACATTTGAAAATGCAAAATCAAGGGTGGGGGGCTGGGGGGGAGTAAAGCTGTATGAGGTATGCAGAATACAATTGTGCTTTTTTTTTTTCCACAATTGTGCTTTAATTTGGCTCTTAAGTAAACAATTATCCCTCTAAACAAATGAGGTCCACTAGCCCTGCAAACACATCCAGCAGTAATATTAGAGCTGTACACTTGACACTGCCAAACACGTTATGTGCCCACACTGTAAATCCACTCTGTCTCAGCTTGAACTTTCCACCAAAAAAGAGGCATATCTATAATGAACAATCAGAGGTTCTAAGGAGTTAGGTATGAAATACTGCCTGTCGATTTTCTTTTGAGCTCAATTTTTAAAAAACAGTATTATTTATTCCTCAAAGCAACTTTATAGACATGGGAAATTTATTTCATCTACAGTGATGTTTGTCGAATATGATACAAAAGAAATGCAGGTATTTTCTGGAACAAAAGAGCAGATAAAGGAGGATTTAAGAATTCATAAGGAAACAAGATGATAAGACTTAAGCTGCTTTTTCAGTTGTTTTTAAGTCTCTCTAAAATCTTTTGTTCCAAAATTGATAGCCACAGCAAAGAAAATATAGTGAATGCATTGGCTGGTGTCAAAGTGGGGAAATTCTCTTCTTTATATAATAAAATTCTGACCACCTGAGGGCAAATTCCTCTCCAAAGATCTAAAATCATTATCAGGAGCTTGGTTTTCATCTATCGGTTGGTATTCCTGTTCAATGTCAGTGAGGAAGGCATTTTCAGGGCCACTGCCAGAGCCAGAGCCAGAGCCTGAAAAGTCTTCAGAAAGAGGGAAGGCATCATTCAAGTTCTGGGATCTCATCAATCTGGTATGAGAGAAAAACACAGTAAAGTTTGAGCCACAAAAATATACTCATGATAAATAAGTAAATTTAATTATAAGTAGTGATAAAATAAATGCAGCTACCCAGCTGCTCAAGTCTTAAGAGTCTCCTAGTTATTCAAAGCTAAAAACAAGCCACTTCTTCCACCTGTTTGCCTAACTCATTGCACGTATCAACTTCTCTTCAACCCAGTACAGACTTAATGTGCTGTGTTCATTTTCTCCTCACTGGCATGGGAGTCATATGGTAACCCTGCAGCAACTGAAATTTACTTAAAGCGTCATTTATTGGGAGGCAAAGTTCCTTTTGTCCATTTGCTCCCACTAAAGAAAGGGCAAACAAGTAAGATAATATCCATAGGTGACATTCTTTCTTAAGCTTTGTGCAAAACATTTAATAATTTCAGTGCTCCAATTTCAGTTTGCTCCAAAATTCACTCTTAAGAAATACTTTATGGGCCTCCCTGGTGGTGCAGCGGGTTAAGCAACGCACTATGAAGCAAACCGCAACCACTGCAGCACGAGTTCGGTCCCTGCCGCCGGCCAGGGAAGGGACCCACATGCACAGCAGACCTCTCCTGCCTCGCCCGCTGCTGCCCGCGGCAGTGTGTTTCAGTCAGTCTGCCTGTTCTGCTCCCCGCTCTGTCTGGTGGATCCTCTCACCTCCCACGACTCTGGCCTGCACCCCAGCTCTTGTATGCATAAATAAATAAATATTTTAAAAAATTAAAAAAAAAAAAGAAATACTTTATAACAAAATAACTTTTTTAACTTGTGATTTTTTTAATAAAATACAATTTAGAGTTTTTTCATATTAGACTATAAAGACCTGCCATGTTAAAAAATAGGACTGTATTGCACATGTAGATAGAACATAGTACTTTATGTATTTAATCATGTCTTATAATAGGACATTTAGGTTGTTTTCATTTTTTAATATTTATTTATATCGTTTATATCATGGTGTATTCCCTGTAAAATTACCACCACCAACCCACCAATGAACCTTTACCATAGTCCCTCGTGCTCTTCTCTCCCATTTTATAACAAGACAATTTAAGTATTACATTTGCCAACCTATTAATATTCAATTTCCTCCCACAAAAATGTATCCTAAAGTTACTCTGCTTTCAAATGTATTCATTCAGCTAATGCGTTCATTCAGCTAAAACTTGAAGAGTTCGACTGCTGAGTCTGATTTGAATGTGGTAGTTAGAAGTCCACTCGGCAGCAGAAGACAGCAATGGTGACACTCCACAGGGAAAGAACAAGGCAATAAAATATCACAGACAAAAATTGAGTTTCACAGCTGGTGGGTCATTTTCTCCATGAAAACAATATATCACAGGCCATACAGCAGGTTAGGGTTTTCATCCACGCACGCATTCGACAAATACTTGTGGAACACCTGACCCCTGTTCCGAGTGCCTGATAGAGAGGAGCAGACAGATGACACCCCTGCTCACAGAAGCAGTTCATAATTTAACGGGAAGAGAGACCATAAAAAGTAAGTCAGGAAAATATTAAGTGATGCTAAGCACGGTGCAGAGAAATGAAATAATCTAATGTAATTGAGGACACACAGGTGGCTCCCTTAGACTGTGGGATCAGGAAAAGGAGACCAGAGCTGTCAAAACGGATTTGGTAGTGAGTGAGAAAGGGAGAGGAAGAGTATTAAAAGCATTTAACATGATGAAGTCACCTAAACAAAGCACGTCGAAAGAGAAGGGGCCCAGAACGGAGCTAGGGCAGCAATGACATTAAATTTTGAGCAAAAGGGCCTCCCTGGTGGCGCAGTGGGTTGAGCAACGCACTGTGAGGCAGACAGCAGGCACTGCAGCATGAGTTCGATCCCTGCCCCAGCGGGGGGGGGGGGGTGGGTGGGACGGGGTAACCCACATGGNGATCCCTGCCCCAGCGGGGGGGGGGGGTGGGTGGGACGGGGTAACCCACATGGCACGGCAGACCTCTCCTGCTGTGCCCACTGCTCCCCTCAGCGGTGTGTTTCGGTCCATCTGCCTGTTCTGCTCCCTGTTTTGTCTCTGGTGGATCCTCTCACCCCTCCCCCTGTACCTCTGGCCTGTACCCTGGTTCTTGTATATATAAATAAAATAAAATATTTTTTAAAAAATGTTTTGAGCAAAAGACAAAAGAACAGCCAGGAAAGTAAAAGGAAACCCAGGATCAGGTGGGGCCATGAAAGCCCAGAGAATAAAGCATTTCAAAGCAGGGGTGGTCTCCTGTTCTTAAGGCATTGTAGAAGTCAAGAGTAGAACAGTAACTAGTGAATGTTTCAAGCAGAAGTAATTGTGACTTTAACAAGCACTCTGGGAAGAAGGGAGGAAGAGATGTCTAAAGAGAGATGTTGAAGAAGATGGAGGTAGCAAGCACTGGCAATCCTTCCAGGAAGTATTACTATGAAGAGGAACAGAATATGGCAGTAAAGGGAGAGAGAGAGTGAAGTCAAAGAAGGCTTTTACCTAAATGCAGGAGCTACTAGAGTATGTCTGGTACTAATGGGAAGGAGATGCTGAGTTTAAGAGGGTAACCTGCAGAACTGATGTCGTGGAGAAGATGCATGGGAATAAGATACCTAGCAAGTGGAGATCTGGGCTTAGCAGCTGCCACAGTCAGACCTGAGTCAGGAAAATCACCTAAGTATTTAGCACAGAGAGAACTGTTTACACACATGATGGAAGAGAGAGAGCCAAGCCTATAGGGGAAAGCGAGAAAACCCAGAGATTAACAACAGCAAGAAGATGCTTCCTTTCTGGTCTAGGGGGACAATGGAAGGAGGAGCCCAGGGACCAGAGGCATCTGGTGGGAGCTGAATCCCTGGATGAGGCACAGCCCTGCCAGAGGTGCCACAAGGCTGAGAGTGAGTAAAAAGAAACACCCAGGTCTCTCCCTTCCTCAGATGCGCAGCAGATCCTTTCTGAGCCTCCCATTGGCCAACACTCAATCATAGACCTGGAAGCCTGAGAAATGCAGCCCCCAGAGTTCAGGGCCCACCCCACACCCAACCTGATAAAGAGCAGGGCTGGGAGGACAAGGAGTGTATTTTAGGTCTTGGAGCGACACAGAAGCAGGGACAAAAGTGTATGAGAAGCAAAGTTAATAGCTGAAAAGAGGGAAGACTGTAGAGATACGAGGAATAAATGGTGTGGAGCAGTTGCTTTGGAGAATTTGACTATTCCTGTTTAGATTTTAATGAATTAATGTTGAAACCTTTGACTTAAAAAAATGGAGGAGGCTGTAAAATCTGCTTCAAGTTTAACACCACGGATTTAAAATAGGGTAAGGACAGGGACAGGATTGCAGAGCTACATTTTAACTATGATGATGTTATATAGTGAACACCAGTGACAATGAGGGCCACTGGGATCCCCAAAGTGATGGTGGCATAATGATTTACTTTGAGAAAAGGTTTAAATCTAAAGGTTAAAACTTTTTTTTTTCATTTCAAAGTGTATTTTTTCTTTATTTGGTAAAATTATTGTTTTACATAACTATGTACATTTCAAGGGCGTGTCTTCACGTCTGTGTGTTTCTCACCTCATCCACCACCAAAGTTCTAATTTCCTTCCTGCTATCAGGTTGATACTCGCTACTGTTTCCTCCTATCCTACTCCCTTCCTCCTCTGATAACCACTATTTTTCACAGAGTCTAGTAAGAGTAGTTTTTGTTGAGATCGGTTAGTTGGCTTGCTTGGGTTATTCCATATATGAGAGAAACCATCTGAAAATAGTCTTTCTGGTTCTGGCTTATTTCATTTCGCATTACCACCTCAATTTCCATCCATGTGGTCGCAAAAGGCAAGATTTTATAAAAATGAACAATCTTATAATAATCCTTTTCATAACATATTTTTCCACATTATAGAATGCTGATATTCATCAAAATAATGGATCCTAAAGCAGTTCAGTTTTTTTGTTGTTATTTGTGAATTGCTATTGGACATTTTGTGCAAACTTAAAACAGGTTTTATTTGTGCAAGAAGAGATTTCATATTTTTTATATAAGTCATGGTTTATTCTTTCTTTCTCTAATTTATTGTTTTTTAAGTCACCACTATCTAATCCCAGAACATTTTTATCATACCCTCAAAAATCATATACCTGTTGTCAGTCACTTCTTATTCCATCTTCGTCCCTAGCTCCCGGCAACCACAAATCTATTTTCCACCTCCATGAATTTGCCTGTTCTGGACATTTCATATAAATGAAATTATACAATATGTGACTTTTGTGTTTAGTCTCTCAATTTTGCAAAATGTTTTGAAGTTTCATCCATTTTATAGTGTGTATCAGTACTTTGTTCCTTTTTAATGGTGAGTAATATTTCATTGTATGGATAGAGCACATTTTGTTTATCCATTCAGTTGATGAATTCTTATGGATTTTAATATATAGTATGCTCTGTTTATAGAAATAAACCAATATTCCATAATTTTCAATAACTGCTGGTGAAAAGTATTCAATTTTTGTCTCTGTCAGTCACTAGAAGATCTTACAAAAATGCAGATGAACTGTTTATCCTTGCACATCTCATAAACCAGTAAATACAAATAATTTTACCAATTCATTATGCAGTAAAACCAAACCCCCAAAGCAAGAGCTTGAAGGAAAACACTCTAACTCTCCTATCTCCCTACCAAGAGGTTTAATATGAGAGAAAGTTCACATACTTAAAAGGGTCAGTCCTCAGAGGAAAGATCTTATTGGATTCGTCTGGAAGTAGTTCAAAACTTGATCCCTTTTCATTGATGCAGTTTGCAGAATTACTGTCCGGGGTGCAGCGTACCCACTCGTATGTGGCTCTCCGTGCAGGAAAACCTGCCCAAAGAAAGAATCAACATGATTAAGAAATTATCTCATTGTTTCTCATTCCTTAGTGACTAAGAAATTTTTAATTAAGTAGATTCTAAATTTGGTAGACATTAAGATGTGGACAGATTTTATGGTATTAAGATAATAGAAGCATCCACTGTGTCAACCTTATTCATTCTTCTCACGATACCCTTATATGATAGCCCAAAGTTTAAGATTAAAATTAGACTATATAATAGTTAGCTCCCTGGAGTGAATTCCCAGCTCTGTTACTGATTAGCTATGAAACCTGATCACCCTGAGTCCCCACTACAAAACAAAGTTACTAATAGCAACTCTTTTTCATAAACTAGTCTTAAAAAATTAAATGAGAAAATATGTCAAAATCTTAACACACTGACAGGCACACCGCATACACTTGATACTGTTCTCTATTTCCTGGTGTTATTATCTGTAACTTACACAGAGGAAAACTAACATGGTGCAGTGCAAGGTAGAGGACCCAGATTTCAAACCTGAATCTGACCACAAACCCTGTCTCTTATGGAGACAAGCCCAATCATGCTCAGATAGACTAAGAAATACACCTGTAGTACCTGAGATAGTACAAAATCCCAGTTCTTTAGGGTCAAATGGAGTACTTAGGAATGAAAAGTAGATAGCTGTCTCTTTCTTTACATTTACATCTAGTCAAATATTGCAAAAGACACAACACCTCTATTCATAAAGTGGCAGAGACATTGGAATATCCTAGTCTGTAACAACTTTCTTGAATTTAATTTCTATGGAAATGACTTCAAATCTGGTGTTATGAGGTTATATTGAATTCATTAGTTCATGAAGTCAGTTCTTCCTTCCTCAGTATAGCAAAGAAGGAGACTAGTGGTGAGACATAATTCCCTATGCTTCAAAAGTTTCATCTCTTTTCCATACCAAACACAAGCTTTGTTCACACAAGTGTTGCTAAATAATCACCTAGCAAGGGGCATGTCTACATCTTGAGAGGCAGAAAAGTGATTCTAAAGTCCAAAACATTGTTGTCCTGCACAAATCAGATTGGAAATAATAAAAACTAAGAAAAAACAGTGCTATAGACAAACACTATGGCATTATTTTGCAACAGCAAAAGATTGGAAAACTAAATGTCCATCACTCACAAACTGGTTAAGTAAATTAGTACTGTATAGGCTATAGTACTATACAGCTATTAAAAGACTGAGTCAACTTTCTGGGTACCGATCTAGAATAATCTCTTAGGTATATTATTTAGCCTCAAAAGGTAATGGACACGATGCATCATGTGTTACTACTGTGTATGTGTATAAGAATACATTCCTATTTATATTTACATCCTTGGAACACCTCTGAAATATATAAAACAAACTGTCTTTGTGAAGGGAATTGATCAAAGGCAGTGGACAGGAGGACACTGTCTTGTCAATGCATATCCTTTTGACCTTTTTGATTTTTTAAGTCATATGGTATGCACTCCCCATCTAAAATCACTTTTACTTTTTATTTTTTTATTTATTTTTTTAAAGATTTATTTATTTATGCATACAAGCACTGGGGTACAGGCCAGAGGTGTGGGGGGGTGAGAGGATTCACCACAGAGAGCTGGGAGCAGAACAGGCAGATCAACAGAAGTACACTGCTGAGGGGAGCAGCGGGCACAGCAGGAGAGGTCTGCAGCGCCATGTGGGTCCCCTCCCTGGCCGGCAGCAGGGATCAAACTCGTGCTACAGTGGCTGCGGTTTGCTTCATAGTGTGTTGCTTAACCCACTGCACCACCAGGGAGGCCCAAAATCACTTTTATTTTTTTAATAGCTTCATTAAAGTAGGATTGACATATACTATAAACTGTATTTATTGAAAGTGTACAATATAATGTTTTGGCATATGCATAGACCCATGGAACTATTGCAACAATTGAGAAAATGAACATGTTCAGTAGCCCCTGAAGTTTCCCCGTGCCCTATGGTACTCCTGCCTTTCTTCCTCCTGAATCCCGATTAGTTGGCATTTTTTAGAATTTTATGTAGACTCATTAGCAACTTACCAAAGGGTTTCCTGAGTTTTAACTTAGGGACTAGTAGATAGGGATCTCTGTCATTTATGCAACTTTCCTAGAAATGGAGAGTCTGAGTGGTCTTCACATGTAGTCTGCTAGTGCTGCAGTTTTGTTTTGTTTTTTTAAAATATTTCTCACATTCTTACTTGAAAAGGAATACAGGTTTACTATAGAAAAAAACTTGGAAAATGTAGAAAATAAAAGTAAAGAAAAATTGCCCTTAATCTTAATACCCAAACTCCCAAAGATGTCTGCCCCTTACTGGCTGTGTCTCCTTGTCAACTTAATCTCCCTACAGCTCAATTACTCATCCATAAAATGGGCACAATAATAAGTCTATCTAAAAATAAGATATAAATGTTCATTTTTAGAACAGTACCTAGCATTATAGTCACAGCTCTTTAAATATTAACTAGCTTTCTAATGTGGAAGACAATAATGACCTACCTCTGATATTAGAGAGACAAGAATTTCAAGTTTCCACCTATCATTCATTGCCCTCCTTTGATAGCCCATTACCTAAACACCCATTCTACATACAACATATTCCCTCTCTGTTTCCCAATTTCTCATTTTCTACATGTGAATAATAGTATCCCAAAGAGTTCCTGTCCAAGTGAGATAAAAGTATGTAAACATATTCACATGATAGGTATGTAATATATTTGAGCTCCTTTTTTCTCCTTTTCTGAGTATTTCCTAAAGCAGCCTAAGTTTGGCATCTAATTGCTACTTAGCAGCTTCTTCTGTATGGGATAAAAAAAGGCAGCATCTGCTCCAGCAGAGGGCAATGTCTTCACATCCTATACCCCCTAGACCAATGCTGTCCAATAGGAACTTGATGAACCATCTATGGAATGTTCACTTATTATGGCTGCCATTGTCTTACCATTTTAATACATTTTATTCAAACCAATATGTTCATATATCATCACTTAACAATCATATAGAAGTTATTAATGGATATTACACATCCTTGTTTCATACTAAGACTTTGAAACTACTGTATATTTCTCCCTGACAGCATGTCTCAGTTTGGACTCACCACACTTCACACATTTCAAGTGTTCAGTGGCCATTGGTGGCTCGTGGCTACTGTTTTGGACAGAGCGGATCTAGGTATTCTCTACCCAGGGCTGATGAGCTGAAGAGCAAACTGAGGAAACTGCACAGATAGGAAGTTAAACAGATAAGTAAAACCGATACTTTCAGAGGAAGTCTACGTGTGAAAGGGCACATCTTTCACTGGTGAGGCAAACATGACTTTAGTGAATTAGTATAAAAGTCTAAAACTTATCCTAGAGTTCTCAACTTTTAAAATGTATAAATAAGTGTTTCTCTTTAAAAAAAAGGGGGGGGGGAGCTTCTCTTTGGGTAATGCAACTGTTCTAACCCCACTATGGTGACAGGCATGTGCATGTGCGTGTGTGTTGTATCAGTGAATATACTTTAAAAAACATTGAATTATGCACTTTAAATCTGTGAACTATTTAACTATTTACTCTATCAGTAAAGCTGTTTAAAATTTTATAAATCGAAGGTAGAAGTTCTCCATTTTTCGATTCCAAAAGTCTATTTAATTTGGAACTGATGACTTTAAATCTATTTAAAAAACAAGAATATGATTATAGACACAAAATTCCTGACATATCTGTTTAAGGATATTGGCAGGATATGAAAATTCTGCAGTCCCAGCCCCTGAGATTATGGGAGTGTCTTGCCCTTAACTTGCTTAAGATAAATGCCATGATTATAATAATTAAGATTATAAAAGGTAGTGTTATAAACTAATTTTTAAATATCAAAAATTATTCCCTTTTTTCTTCCTTTAATTTCTAACAAATGGAAGAAAGAAAAGGAGGAATTAAAGAATAAAACTTGTGGATAGAAAGTTTATTTTCCTAAAAGGCCCCACTTACTGGAACTGCTAGTTAATTTTATGGTGGGTTTTAGAGAACAAGCTGGTTTTTACCTAAAATCCCTTTCTTCTTGCCCATCCACCTGGTCCCACACGTACAGTCACTAGTTCTGCTTCACGCAACACTTTCTCTGAATAAACACTACCAGACCAAAAAACTTACCCAGTAATCTGTCTTTTAACATTGTAGTATACATTGTCCCCCAACAATTTATTCATTTCCTATACTTACTGGAAACTTGTAGGCGAGTTAGAGAGAGGAACTTAAACAGAAATTTCCATGGTGAGTGTGGGAGGGGACCATTTTGATTAATTGTATGGTAACATGCGAACAGAAGTCACTCTCTCAGAATTACTTCCTAGGGGCAATGAACTCCACAAGATGGATAAGGTTCTTGCATATTTTGACCAGGCACCCGAAATTTCTCAATTGAAAGAAATTACTTTCAATTTCTCTCTGCCCCTCACCTGAATGATAAACTTTATAGCCAGCGCTATAAAGGGAAGACTTTTTTTTGTTTTGTTTTAAATAAAGAAAATCTCTAATTCTCCTAGTAGACCTCTAAGTTGCAGTATAAAGTTAACTCTGAACTTGAAATCAAAAGACCAGTTCTGTCATTAATTAGTTGCAATGAATGTTGGGTAAGTCTCGGAAATTTTTCACAAGAGGTTGACGTGAAGAACAAGTAAGATGACGAATGTTAGATCAAGTTTTCCTCTCTGGGGAAATCATCCACACTGGTGATCATTCCTCCTCTCAGGGAGGTGATGATCTTTATCAGAGCATGGATGTACAATCACTCTACATGGGTAGGAGAGGTGTCATTCCTGTGGTCTAGGAGGCAGGGTGAACAGACCGCTTGACCACACTGCTCGTAGACTTCCTATTTGCTTTTTGGAAAAATAGAGGCAATAAAAAAGTCTAGAATCCACAGACCTTATCAACAACCCCCCTGAACTCTACATGAGCTCAGTTAGCCCTGTGTGCTCTCTAGGGTCTCCCACAGTGACAAATTTCAATTTATTTGCATCTGGTTAAAATGGTCTCACACCATGCCTTTATTAGGGTTTGACTTATAGTAACCTATGTGTGCTACATTGTGCCCATCCTATTGATATGCTGAGGTGCTAATTCCCAGTATCTCAGAATGGAACTGTATTTTCGACAAACGGCTGTAATAGAGGTCTAAAGTGATGTGCTCTGATCTACATGACTGGTCTCCTTGGAGTAGAGGAGATTGGGACACAGACACACAAAGAGAAAGGACTTTGTGAAGACACAGAAAGAGGACAATCATATTTAAGCCAAGATGAGAAGCTGCAGATGACACCTGCCAACACCTTGGACTTCTAGCTTCCAGAACTGTGAGCAAATGAATTTCTGTCGTTTAATTCCCCAGTCTGTGGGCCTCCCTGGTGGCACAGGGGGTTGAGCGTCACATTGTGGGGCTTCCACAGCCGCTGCAGCGCAGGTTCGATCCCTGGTCAGGGAGGGGGCCCACATGGCCACATGGCACAGCGGACCTCTCCTGTCTCGCCCACTGCTCCCCTCAGCAGTGTTCTTCAATTGATCTGCCTGTTCTGCTTCCCACTCTGCCTCTGGTGAATCCTCTCACCACCCCCTGGCCCACTCCACCCTTCCACCCTCGCCTCTGGCCTGTACCCCAGCACTTGTATGCATGGGTAAACAAAATCTTTTAAAAAAATTTTAAAAACTTCCCAGTATGTGGTACTTTGTTATGGCAGCCCTAGCAAAAACTAAGGCAGAAACTTCAGGTATTCTGAATATGCTCAGAAAAGCAGGCAAAAGGCTAATTTTATCAGTTGAGGCAAGCCAGTAGGTTAAATAAAAATTTTAAAGTGGGAAAGAGTGTTATCCAATCATCTCTGACACTACATGGATGCATGACTCTCTCTCAACATATTCACACAGTTATTTCCCTTTGTATTCAGATTTGGGCACAAGTCCAACTCAAGTGTTCTTCTCCTTTGGAAACACCCTAGTTTTTCAGTTTATTCATTCTCTCTTTTTGGTTTCCATTTCCCACAAAGAGTTAAATCTACCAGATGAAGACATAAATTCCAGTACTTTATGCAATTTCAAGAGGGTTTCTTCACTTCTTTCTATTGATTATCTATTACATAAAAAGTGCCTTATTTGAATTCTGCATAGCATATTGACTCTTAGAGGGGAATTTGATCTTTCTGGGAAATTTTGACAATATAAAGACTTACATAATTCTGGTTTGGATAGACCCACCTCCACTGGTCATTCAAATCTGTGCTATAAACATGGACTTCAATAACAACAACAATAATAATAATAAAAACAAAATGCAACAAAAACAAAAAGACAAGGATGAATGGGACACTTGTTTGGGAGGCAGGAGGGAATGGGTTGAGGGCGGAAAAAGCACAAGGGACTAAGGTGATGGTGAAATGGTGGTGGGAAATTCATGGGGACCACAATCGATGTCAAAAATATATAAATAAAATATATAAAAACAAACATGAACTTCATTGCTCAACACCCTTTCGAAGTAAAACTTGTTCCCTACAGTCAATAGTGTTTTACACTTTAAAAAATAAATAAGTTAGTGGGAAAGTTTCAGCAACATTAGTTACTCTTTATCTTTAATATTAGCAGAACAATAAGGAAATAACTATAAATTTCTAGGATGTAATAAATGTATCTGAGATCACCATTTCACTTCTATCAATATAAAGAGGCAATCGGAAGTTGCTTAAAAGAAACAAATCCAGGACAATACGTGTCACTATGACTCAATATTTCCTTTATGATTTGGGGCAACTTAATATATTTCTTGTATAAATTCTCCTATATACTCCTATATGGTATATTTGGACATCATACCATATTTACCGAAGGAGAAGAAATTGCATTTTTCTTACAAACTGATCATTTTTACTTTTATTCACTAAAGGTTTTAAGCTGTTTCAGTCTAGTAAACAACCCTAATGACAGAGAAGCCTAACAAGAAATTTCCAAATGTGATATTTCTCCAAGCAACAGGACAAAACTAAAGTTTTTGCCTCTTTTTAAAGTCGGAGAGGGTTTGCATTTAACCATGTCTAACCACAGTTGAATTTTCATGAAGAACCACATTTTAAAAAGAAGAAAAAAACCATACAATTAAATTTACATCGACTTTAAAGATAACATTTCCTGGTGCCACAGTAATTACGACGCCACTCTACTACATTAGAACTTGGGGTTGCTGTAGACACTCAGGGATAGCAGATACTCAACACCCAGGGTGCCGTCTCCCCGCAACAGGCACCTAGTTCAGTGTAGTATTCCTTTCTTGAGTTTTTTAAGGCTCATAAGCCACACATTTTCTTCCACGTGTACCTCATAAATTTTATAAAATAGCCCATTTCAATCACCGTAAGCATTTACAAGGCCGTACCTGCCTCGGTTTAGTTTTTCTTGGTACCAAACTAAACCAAACTCACACTAAGCAGTTCAGTCACCCCAACTCCTTGTTTCTTGGCCTATTTTCCCACAATATTATACATCCCATACCTTAAATTGAATATAGTAATGTGTGTGGACCCTAGAGCCTACAGAAAAGGTTACAAGGGGATACGTTTCCTGGGCCTTACCCCGAACGGAAGAATCCAGCGCCAGGACGAGGGCCAGGGCTAGGACCAGCCGCCTGCAGTGGAGGAGCACCTGCATGGTGACCAGCTCAAGTCAGCGCCACTGCCCGTCACACCAACCTCACAATTAGGAAATGTAGCGGGGTGTTCTCCGGTCCTTTTAGAAAAAGTTCCAAAACCTCAAACCCTGCCCAGAACGCACGTCACAGTTTCCTGAACAAATAGAAAGAGATCTACATCAAAACCCAGAAACATTTTGGGGGGGGGGGGGGAGAAGGGGTGGGAGGCAGAAAAATATTCATACCCATTATGAAACTGCACTGAAATCTCCCCGGGCCTGAATTTTCAAAAGTTTTGTTGTTTGCCACTTGCCTGTTAAAAAAATTTCCCACTGAAACTGTAGAATCAGCATTTGTTATAGTTCCTTTTTCCTCTTTTCAGGTAGCCGGCTGAACACAGATTGCTAACCCTGAGCCCACTGCCCTGGGGGAGAAGAGGGAGCCAGGCGCTGCCTGGTTAGCCCTGAATACATTCAACATAAACATGTCTTCATTGTCTTTTTCCTCAGGAGTAGCAGAAGTCACTGAGGCGAGCTCAAGAAGTGAAACTGCAAAGCTGACTTCTAATCTACAAGACAGAGTTGTTGGATTTCAGATAACCGGTTTCCTCTTGAATACTCTGTTTCTTCCACTGGTTCACGGCTCTCCCTCTGCCTTAAGATTATTATAAGGATTTTTGGTCCCCCTTCCTCCTCCTGTGTGAGACAGAAACATGATTTTGCATCCCTCTGCATCACACTAGTAGTTCTTATGATTTTATTCCATTTACTCTTTCAGCTTTTCTCCTGGTGAAATATTTTTACTTGATTTTTTAGTCTTCAGGCCTTCAGTAAGCCAAGAACAAGGAGAGGCTGTCCTCTCAGCAGGCTGGTGGGGCTCAGGAAACATACAAACCACTGCCCCCTGCACATAAAGCATTTTCCCTGGCACTGGGACAGGCACAGACTCCTGGTGACTGCGGAACCCAGGTGCTGCTTCCATATAGTCACACATAAGGCCACTTAGCGCACAACCTCGCCCCTGAGGCACATGTTTTTTCCTTACTGCCTTTTAAGATTCATTCACTCTCTATTTCAACACTGTTTCTGAAGTGCCCACTTTCCATTTTCATCTTCAGTCTTGCTGTCTCCTGACAAGAGGGAGGAGTTTCCCTTGCCTTGTTTTCGGTTTCCTGCTGATTCCTTTACCATTTCCTGCTAAGGACAGGCCTCAGCATCGAACGCCAGAGTAGCTGTGCTGCAAGAAGTCCACAAAGATTACCAAGAATACGCATGTTGACCCTTTTCAGAGCCCCTCACAATCAGCTGGGAGTGTGTCTGGGAACTCTTCTAGGTGCAGTAACCAACCCCCAAACTCACAAACCCAGCAAATTCCCCACTACGGAATATTGGTTTCAGCTTGAAATAACAGCCCTCCTCTTAGGTCCCTTTTGAACCTTAGTATCCCCCAATTAAAAACCCTGGCACCAAAACCATGGTCCCTGCCAATAGCTTCAATAAGTTCTCTGCAAACCCTCAGAGCTGATTTAGAGCTTGGGCCTTAAAATGGTAATTTTGGCATTTGTTTCCACTTGGGTAATTTATTTTTTTCCTCCTCTGGGTCATGGCAACTTAAAAAAATTTGCAGCACGCATAAGCATTCGCTCTTCTCCCACAACACTGACAAGCAGGAGTTCCTTGTTCCAAATTGCCCCCCTGCAGTTTCATTTTCCCAGTCCTCCTCAAGAGGTAGAGGGGCAGGATACTGTCTGTGTACCCAGCAGCCAGGGTGCACGCCTGTCTCCCACATCTACCGGCCAGGCGAGCTGGTCACCTACTCTATACTCCTGTCGTTCTAGTGGTAAGGATGGTGTGGGAAACCAATGAGAAGATGCCCATAAAAGCACTCAGCACCCACTGGGAGGGTGGCATTGGCAACATTCCTTTGAACTGGGGACCATCTTTTTGCTCAAAGTTTCCTCCATGAACCAAGGAGGACCCCTAGGGAATCCCCTGCCTTTCCCAAAACCTCAACCTCTGCAATGCACGTTTTCTATGATTTTATTTTTTTAAAAAATTTATTTATTTATGTATATAAGAACTAGGGTACAGGCCAGAGGTGTGGGGGGGTGAGAGGAGTCACCAGAGACAGATTGGGGAGCAGAGGAGACAGATCTACTAAAATACACTGCTGAGGGGAGCAGAAGTAGAGACAGGAGAGGTCTGCTGTACCATGTGGGTCACCTCCCTGGCTAGAGATTGAACTTATGCTGCAGTGGCTGCAGATAGCTTCATAGTGCTGTGCCTTAACCCCTTGCACCACCAGGGAGGCCCCCATTTTCCATAGTTTTAAGAGACAAATTAATTTCCAGATATCCACTAACCAGCCACATTAATGCATCTACTTAACTGTATATTCAATTGATTTACCTGTAAAATGGGTATCCTTGTGCTGGGTACTTAAACTTTCTCAGCATCACAACTCAGCAGAACACTTCAGATGCAGGTTTTCAGAAGAGATACTGAGGGCAGCTCAAAGAGGCTCCAAGACTCATTTCTTTTTTTAAAGCTAAGAGTTAAGGATACTGCCACTCAGCAGCTTCTGGGACTTTCTTGTCTCTTCACTGAGAAGGTCTTGACTTTGAACTGGGCACTGCACCAAGAAACACAACAAATGGATCCTGTACCTAATCTATATGTCTCTGGAGTCTTACAGGATGATCCTAGCAATAGTTTGTTTCGAGACCTGGAAGGCATGTTTGAAATTATCTACTTCTCCCATTCAGGTGGGAAAGTGCAATTCCAGAAAGGCTGTATGAATTGCCACTGGCCACGCAGCCAGTTAGTGGCAAAACCAAGTTTAGAACTCAAGTTTTCTTTAGTAAAAGGTGAAAGATTTATACGCTCTGAAGAGAAACCAGAGTATAGAACTCAAGTTTTCTAATTCAAAAACCAGGGACAGAAAAAGAATGGCAAGGAAACAAGATCAAGATTTGCAAATCATCAGAAAGTCTTCTTTTAGGTCTTTTTTTTTTTTTTAAGAGCTACATAGGAAGTCTTTTTGTTTGGAATGATAAAATGACTGGGATTATTTTCATTGCAAACAAAAATATTTTCCATCTACTTCTAGAAAAAAAGTAAAAAAAAAAAAAGAACTAAAAGGAAGACTTCTGACGACTTAGAAATTTTTTTTTTATGCATACAAGAACTGGGGTACAGGCCAGAGGTGGGGGCAGGGTTGAAAGGATTCACCAGAAACAGATTCACCAAAGGATTCTGTGGGGAACAGAACAGGCAGACTAACTGAAATACACGGCTGGGGGGAGCAGTGGGCAAGACAGGAGAGGTTTGTTGCGCCATGGGTCCCCTCCCTGGCCAGGATGAACTCAGGCCCTACTGGCCCTAAGCCACCAGGGAGGACCAAGGATCCCCTCTTGTTAAAGGTCTCCATGGCCCTAGTCCAGAAGTCTCCTGTAGTGTCACCCATACAAAAGGTTTGGGAATTTCAGTGTTTCCATCTTGGACAGGGAAAAAGAAAGGGGAAGATTTGACAAGAAGAAAAACGAGGGGGCAGGAGTTATGTAGGAAACTACTGTACCTTTCACTCAATATTGCTATGAACTTAAAACTGTTCTAAAAAAAACAGGTTTTTTAAGCTATAAAAGAACTTGTGAAATGTGATCTTGAATATAGAAGACTATGACACGCCAATTCCAAAATTACAGGGCTTTGAAGAACCAACTGTTCCACTGGAAGAGCCACAGGCTGAATACTATTGATATAAAACACTTAGAGCAGGAGGATGTTACTTCTCTTCAGAATGTTTTTATAGGATTCAGAAATATTAGAAGTAAATATCGTAGGAAAATATTCAGGCAGAAGGGAACAGATATATATGTGAAAATAAATCAAGATAGGAGGTCTTTATTTAACTTGTTCCTTTCCCAAGACAGTCTATCAATACTATTCTAAATTATTTATTATCTTTAGTAAATTGTATTTTCTAAGTAAAAAATTAATGGATGCTTATTATAAAAAAGTGGGTGATTGGAGATTGGTGAGAGGACCCTAAAAGAAAGGACAAGCCATGCCCTCTCCCACTACCATGATGTGGGGAGTGATGTAAACCAACATTACCACAATGGAAAAAAAAAACAACTCATAAAAAGGGTAACTAGAAGAAATGTTTAGAAAGAACAAGAGAACAAATCCCTTGTCACCTTCTAGCCAGAAATTACCACTGTCATGTTCTGACTGGTAATTCAAAGAGGCACAGGCATTCACCAACATGCTGCTACTAGTAGCTCATGGATATGAAAGTGAGGTTGCCTCTCACCTCAGCTTATTGCCTTTGTTATAGACCCTGCCATATGGTACTACCACCACATGTTCCTAGAAGTAGCCTGATTATCCATTCCAAACATCCCTGTAACCCTTCCATCAGTCTACCACCTCAAGTCTCTGAGCTCCTATAAGGTAGGTGGAAGTTATCAGGCTTTTCCGCCCTCCCACCATTAGTGTCAGTGAGAGACAGTTGCAGTCCTGCACGCAGGTGACATAGGGTGTGGCATGCATAGGTGAGTGCACCTGAGCCAAGAGACCGGGTATGTAAGGGTGGCGTCACAGGGACGCCAGCAGGAGAAGTGTGGCGGTGGCATCCGGCAGAGTACAGTAAAGAACGTCATGAGAACAGCTAAGGCAACAAAGAGACTGCTTGAACTGATGATGAAACTCCCCGGTCTGGGGTGGTTGCAGGACATCTCCCTCTACAGATAAGCACTATCCAAGCACCCCAACTCAACAATGATCTTTCCTAAACTTCACAACCCAACCTCACTCCTATTCCCCAAAATCCATGTACCTCAATACCACTCACCTACCTATAGCTGTATTCATCAATCATTGAAAAAGAGGGAAGTTCCCCTTTAATTTGTAACCACAGAACATCAACCAGAACTTCAACAGCCTTTTGATTTCAGTCCTCTGAGCCTGACCACATTTACCAATTAAGTTACTACACTTCAGTCTGTTATTTTTTGCCAACTCTAGTTCTTTGCTTTGGCCTTTGTCACAAACATGAAAAATGAACAGGATCAGTTAGTGAAATGTTGTGTAGAAACTTTATAGCTTGGTCACAATTATTGTATTGTGATAGTCAAAATTTTTCGTGTGACAATTTTTTAAAAAAAAGATTTATTTATTTATGCATACAAGAACTGGGGTATAGGCGGGGTGAGAGGATTCACCAGAGACAGAGTGGGGAACAGACAGATGAACTGAAATACACTGCTGAGGGGAGCAGTGGGAAAGGCCGGAGAGGTCTGCTACATGGGTCCCCTCCCTGGCCGGGGATCGGATCGAGCATTTGGTGACTTATTTGATGAGATCCCAAATAGATTAATCTTCTAGATCAGTTTAGTGTGATTATTCCCCAAGACACCAAATAAATTAATGACTATTGAATTAATTAGTGAATATTGAATGCCATATTGAATACTTCTATTTTTGGCATGGCAAATCTATATTATACCAGGGATATAGCTTTGACTGTTCTAAACTATAATGGGCTCATTGATTGCAAAAAAGTTAATGGAGGTGTTTTCTAAAAAGTAGGATGACAAATGTTTCTTCCTCATTCTTTCCAGACTATCTCAAAATTCGTAGATCAAAATTATGTACTATATAGCAATGAAGAAAAAAGCACACTAAAAAATATTTGGATTATTGACAAAACTTTAACATGAGAAAACTATTAGTGGAGGGCATTCTTTGGATAACTGTTAGGGGGAAAGTTAGTCCTAAATGGATTATGGGTGTGTGGACTCCAACCCCCACTCCAGACCATCAGTGTTCCAGAACCACAAATCCGATAAG
>JAGFMF010012105.1:2977622-3010795 GCA_019455555.1 Galemys pyrenaicus
GAGCCAGCTCTCAACGTGCCATTGCTTAGATCTGGTAGGGTATTTGTGGATTTGTATCCCTCTCTTTTTCCCTTGGTATTATTATTATTACTATTTTATTCCCCTTCTTTCATAAAATAAAACGTGTTAATAACTTTTGCCACGTGTACCTGGAGTTGGGACCTTTTAAGTCTTCTGAGCGCGCGGGTGGAAGACCCAGTGAGGGGAACACATTTTATATTAGGGTTGCCCTGTAACAGTTCCCCACAAATGTTTTCAGTTAAATGTGAAGACACCTTGAAAGATACACAAAGGAAATAATCCTAAAAAGCCCCAGCAGGGCCTTCCTGGTGGCACAGCAGGTTGAGCACCACATTGTGAAGCATCCTCAACACAGCAGCGCCAGTTCAATCCCTGGCCAGGGAGGGGACCCACATGGCACAGCAGACCTCTCCTGCCTTGCCTGCTGCTGCCCTCAGCAATGTGTTTCTGTAGATCTGCCTCTTCTGCTCCCTGCTCTGTCTCTGGTGAACACTCTCGCCGCCTCCCTCGACTCTGGCCAGTACCTCAGCTCTCGTATGCATAAATAAATAAATCTTAAAAAAAAAAAAAAAGCCCCAGCAAAAGGGACTTGAGTTTAAGGGACCCAAATGAACTACATATTTTCAAAATGACTGAAGTAAAGTACTTGAGAAGTCCCAGTGCCCAAATTTCAGTCGCCAGCTGAGTTGAAACTAAATTCACACACGTTCTAGGACACAATTCTTTTGAATTCATTGGTGACTGAGAAAATACTCCTTTACCACACCGTGAACTCCCTACCCATAGTGATCAACCAGGAAACCCCAGACTCCTCTCCTACCCATGGAAGACAAGGTCAGGCCTGTATCCAGCCTGGTGGAGAGACTGCATAGACTGGCCTCTTGCTGTCCTTTCTCTCGGTTCTCTACTCACTCCAAACACAGGGTGGGAAAGGATCCCTCGAAGGAATCACAGCGCCACTTCTGCTTAGCAAAAGTGGCCCAGTAGACACTCACACTCCATACAAGAAGGAGAACCAGGGCTTCCATTTCCTTGTTAACGGTCCTTTTCACTGTTTTCTTAGGGGAAAAAAAACTAACACACACATTTACTTAATCTACCCCACCAAGACTGCCTCCCTCATAAAATTTAATTCTCTGGTCTCCACCCAATCCCAGCTATCAGAAAGAAATGCAAAATATGAAACAAGCCAAAAAAAAAAAAAATCCACCCACAGATGTAGGAGAAAAACCAAAGGCACACAGCCCAGCTGACTCTCCAGGCTTCAGGCAACCTAGGACAAATCTATGTGTCTCTAGACTCTGAAGGCCCTCAGGGCCAGCTATGTGCTGAGTGGTGTAGGGAGAGGGAGCACAGTTATTAATCTGAACTTTATGGGGTTTACCTGCCGGTGTGGTTCCAAAGACTGTCTCCAGTGCTTGGTAAACGTTGAACGGAGGGGCAGAGTCCTTAACACATAGGATCATTCTGTATTGTAAATGTGAGTTTACTTGCCTCTATAAAACCTTGAGCTCTGTGGGCTTCCCTGGTGGTGCAAGGGGTTAAGCACTGCACTATGAAGCATCTGCAGCCACTGCAGCATGAGTTCCTCCCCCAGCCAGGGAGCTGACCCACATGGCGCCACAGACCTTTCCTGTATCACCGGCTGCTCCCCTCAGCAGTGTATTTCAGTCTAACCATCTGTTCTGTTCCTGCTCTGTCTCTGGTGAATCCTCTCACTCTCCGCACCTTTGACCTGTACCCCAGTTCTTGTATGCATAAATAAAAAAGTAAAGCAAAAACAAAAAACCTAGAGCTCTGAGGACAGTACAGATATCACAAGGACAGTTTGGTCAGTACCGTGGAATTGGTGAGTAAGAGCCCTTTCTGGAAACTGCATACCATCAGGATCTTTATTAGATAGAGGGGATCCAGGTTAAGTTACATCCAGATGCAGTCAGGGCCTGATAATGGGAGAACAGCAGAGCCTACCCCACCCTTCCTATGTCCAGAGTTGCATGCACGAGGCACACTAAGCCGTTTGGTCTGGCTTTAAATATCTCTGGCTTTAAGAAAGTGAAGTTTCCCACTAGACTCAGCTCAAAGAAAGGGGATCTCCAGTGACAGTAACTACTGCATAGATGCCTGCCTTTTTTCTTGACAAACCCCAGGGGAAGGAAGGAGTTTCCAGAGACCCTTGAACTGTAGCCAGAAAGAACCTTGTAAAGGAGGAGCCCAGAAGCCCTAGTACCTGGTTCTCACACTTGGCTGGACATTGGGCAACTGGAACTTTAAGAAATCTTGATAATAGGGGAATGGGTCGAGGGGTAGATAGATGTGTGATAAAGCAAGAAATATTCAAATGGCTAAGGCAAAATCTAGGTGGCAGGTAGATGGCTATTCAACTATCAAATTCTTTCAAGTTTGCTACATATCTGAACATTTTCATAATGCAATGTTGGAAAGAGAATCTTGGTGCCTGATTCCACCACAGAGGTAGCTTTTGTTTTTTAAGGTTTACTTTTATTTATGCATACAAGAGCTGGGGTACAGGCCAGAGTCACGGGAGGTGAGAGGATTCACCAGAGACAGAGCGGGGAGCAGAACAGGCAGATCAACTGAAATCCACTGCTGAGGGGACCAGTGAGCAAGAGATCTGCTGTGCCAGGTAGGAGAGCTCCCCTGCACCACTAGGGAGGCCCACACACAGGCAGATTCAACTGTGTAGTCTGTGCATTGAGAGCTCCCAGAGCTACAGTGTGATTCTACTCCCTAACCAGAGTTAGGCTTCTCTTGCTCTGGCAAAGACTAAGTGTGATCCAGACCAGCAGCATAGCCATCCTCTGGGAACTTGTCATAAATGCAAATTCTGGGGGTTCCACCTGTTACAGGGCACCTTTAATATAAAATGGGTTTTTTTGACTGGGTTTTTACTTGCATGCTTAGAAGATTTTTATAATAAGTTTTCATTTTAGGCACATGCGATGAAAGTTATTAAAGGGTTTTATTTTACAAAAGAAGGGGAATAAAGTAGAAATAATACAAAGAGAAGAGAGGGATACAAATCTGTAAATTGAGCTGGAATGCAATGGCGTGTTGAGAGCTGGCTCTGAGTCAAGTGAGATGGCTTTAAAGGAAGAGAGAGCCCAAGGCTCATCTCTCTGGTTTTATAGCCAGCCTGGCTGCTTAACTCCACCCTCAGTTCCCAGGGATCCACTCTTCGATAATCATCTTATCGGATTTGTGGTTCTGGAACACTGATGGTCTGGAGTGGGGGTTGGAGTCCACACACCCATAATCCATTTAGGACTACCTTTCCCCCTAACAGAATCAGCTGAGGAATTGGGAGGAAATAAAAATTCCAGGACTACCCATAGCCCTCCTGAATTAGGCCTTAGGAGTCTGTATGCTCTTTTATCAGTTCCCTAGTGATTCTGGTATTAAATGAACATTTGGGCGCAGGTCCCTCCTTGAGTCAGTCAGGAGCTGAGGCTTGGAGGGCTGTGTCTCGTTAAGGCTGCACAGCATCTCTATAGAGGAACTGGATTAGGACCAGGCCTGGTGGTGTCTGGCTCCTCAGTCCCCCCTCACTCGCCACCTCTGCTGTCTTACCTGTTATTTACATTGTTCTGGAACCCAGGTTTAGAGGCTCTATTTCTCTACACTCATGGTTCTTGAACTTGGTTGCATATTGGAATCAACTGGGAATTTTAAATGATACAGAAAGATTTCTCTGAAATAAATGGGGTACAAGAAATGTCCTCTGGTCTCATTCCATCTCTCCTGTAATCCATACCCCCTCTAGGGGTATGTAACCTAGGCCGGTATGTAACCTCTGACCTCACGTGAGAAGGGAGTGCCATGGCTGCCTGATAATGGCTAATTTTGCTCAATCTGTTAGCAGGAAAGGTAGTCCTGAATAGATTACACAGATAGATTTATAAACTTCAACCCCCATTCCAGACCACCAGTATTCCAAAACCACAAATCCAATAATATGATTATCAAAAAGTAAATCACTGGGACCTAAGGGTGGAGTTAAGCAGCCAGGCTGGCTATAAAACCAGAAATGTGAGCCTTGGACTCTCTCTTCCTTCAAAGCCATCTCCCTTTTGGGTTCCAGCTCAAAAAATCTAGTAAAATGTTTACAGATTTGTATCCCTCTCTTCTTTTGTGCTATTTCTACTTTATTCATCTTCTTTTGTAAAATAAAACCCTTTAATAATTTTTGTCACGTGTGCCTGAAGATGGGGCTTATTATAAAAGTTTTCTAAGCAGACGATAGAGGACCCAGTCAGTCAGGGAAACCCATTTTATATTAGGGTTGCCCTGTAACAAATCCACCTTAGAACCACGGTGTTTACAGAATCCAAGTGTGAAAAATAGAGCCAACTTCCTGCTTTGCCATCATCTTTCTCTGTACTCTGAACAGTTACATCTCTCTGTGGGGTCACGAAGGAGCTCAGGAAGTCATTTAAAGGAGTGACTGACACGAACTCCTTCTCAATTTCCTTGTCTAAAAAGACTCAGTAAATAGTGTCCTCAAAAGTGAAGGACAAAAGGGAATATAAGGAAGAGAGGGAGGCAGGAGAAGGACCAAAAACTGGAGAGGAGAGTTTCCTCAGAGTAATATTTTCCTTTCCCACAGCAGAGCACTCGGCCAGAGGCTTCAACATTAGGGAAAAGGGCCTGACTGAGCCAGAAACAAACAAGGGCATCTCCTGCTCTTTACCAGAAGAATGGTAACATCACATCCCAATTCACTTATACATTTCTTTTTTTTTTAAAGATTTATTTATTTATGCATACAAGAGCTGGGGTACAGGCCAGAGTTCAAGAGGTGAGAGGATTCACCAGATAGAACGGGGAGCAGAACAGGCAGACTGACTGAAACACACCGCCAAGGCAGCAGCAGGTGAGTCAGGAGAGGTCTGCTACGCCATGTGGGTCCCCTCCCTGGCTGGCAGCAGGGATCGAACTTGTGCTGCAGTGGCTGCGGTTTGCTTCACAGTGCATTGCTTAAACCACTGCACTACCAGGGAGGCCCTCACTTATACATTTCTCAAAGGAGTCCATGCCCTTCAAAGTCTACTCAATTCCTAAGGCTATTGCAGAATCCCCTTAAGACACTAATGAAACCATAAAGTGATTCATGTAATTTTAGGAGTTCTAAGGAACCTCCAATTAGACTTCCCACACTCATGACTCCTGCTTGGGATCTTCCACCACATTTTTCCCCCACTCTAGGCCTCAGACTTCCCTCTGGAACATGAGTTCTCTACACTTTCTTAGCTAGATGATCCTAGAGGTCAGTGATCAGTGGTTTTGGAATCCCCTCAGTTCATAAAGAGCAGGCCAGCTGCAGTGAGATGAGGAGGAAGAAAACATGGCTGACTTGGGAGTACTTGCAGAAAGATAGAGAGCACAAAACATGTCCTAAAGAGGCCCTCCCTGGTGGCGCAGTGGGATAAGCCACGCACTATGAAGCAGACCGCAGCCACTGCAGCATGAGTTTGATCCCTGCTGCTGGCCGGGGAGGAGACCCACATGGCGCAGCAGACCTCTCCTGCCTCGCCCACTGCTCCCCTCAGCAGTCTATTTCAGTAGATCTGCCTGTTCTGTTCCCCACTCTGTCTCTGGTGGATCCTCTCACCCCCTGCACCTCTGGCCTGTACCCCAGGGCTTGTATGCATAAATAAATAAAATCTTTAAAAAAAAAAAAAACATGTCCTAAAGAGAGACAAAAGGAAGAAATGCTAGGTCCCAGCATCCCAGCCCAACATACAATCAGTCTTTCCCTAGGACAAAGATTGTCTGGTTAGGGCAATAATAAGTTCCTCTGGAAAGTTTAGGCACTGTGATGACAACCCAAGCCACTCCCATAGTGAGTGGGATTCCCAGGAAGATAAGGTCAGAGAATGCCTCACACATTCAACAAATAATTATTGAGAAAATCTCCAGGGATTCCAGAGGTGAAGATGCCAAAGGGGACCCTGACCTCACAGGCCTTTCTGGAGGAGCAGACCACTCAAATGTAAAACAAAAGTATTTTAGGGAGTCACAAGACAAAAAGAGAATAAAACTAGTAATGGGGTAATACGGGGTGGGCATGGGATGGTTTACCTTACAGAGAGTAGGAAGGAAAGCTAATATTTGAAATTAGACTTGAGTGACAAGATCAAGCCAGCCGAGAGAAGATTATGGGAGTAGGACTTTCCACACTGAAGGAAGAACAAGGAAAAAGGTCCTTAAGGTGGGAAAGACCTTAGCAAAGTGGTAAGGGATGGAGGGGAGGCACTGGGGTCTCAGAGACAGTAGAGTTAAACCCTGGGGAGTCTTGCAGGGTGGAAGGAGTTGGAAGTCACTGGAAAGTTTTGCAGAGAAAAAAAAATGGATGCCTTTAGGACCCTAGAAGACTCCTCCTCCTCCTACCTCCTTGACCTCATTGCCTCTCCCCTTCCCAACAGCCACACTGGCCTCCTTGTTTCTCTATAGATAGAATCCTTTGCACTGGCTAATCCCTATATTTAGAAAACTAGCCCCCCAAAATATCCACTTGGCTTTCCCCTTCACCTCTGTCAATCTGCTCGAATGATACCCCTGCAGTGAGACCTTCCTACCTCCAAATTTCAAACAGCAGCTCTTCAAGCCAGTTCTCTGTACTTCCCTCCTCCGCTTTGTGTCCAGAAACTTATCATTTTTATTACACCAAATAATTTGCATATTTATTTATTTATTGTCTTTTCTGTCTACTGGAATGTCAGCTCTATTAAGGCAGGTTGTTTTTTTGTGTGTTTGTTTGTTTTCCTGTTTTCTTCATTACTTATCCCTAGTACCTGAACAGTGGTGGACATTGGTAGGTGTTCAGCAAATATTCCTGAATGAATGAAACACTTATGAGGACAGTTGTACTAGTTCAGATACAGATGATGGTGGTTCATAAAAGAATGGTGGCAGAGGAGATGGGGGCAAAGTGCAGCAAGAATTCTGGAATGTTCAGCTAAGTCAACTCAAAGCTGGCTGGTCTCCAATCAGCCCAACTGCTCTTTTCACTACCCAACACATACTAGGCTTGTGGAGTCACAAATGTTGGGCTCAAAAACTATCTTTCTCCTTCTCCTTCTTGCCTTTCTATTTTGCAATACCTGAACTAGATCAGAAGTTAAAAAAAAATTCATTTTCAAGACTATGTCCAGACTCCCGAATTCTCACAAAATGTAAGCAAGTGGCCAACCTAAACATACACAGAACTTAGAATGTTTTCACCTCCATTGAGCTTCAGTGCTGTGAGTCACATAAAATACACCCCTTGAAAATGTGCGATTCGGGGTTTTTACAAGAGTCACAACCCTCATCAATACTGGATTCCAGAACACTTGCCTCACTCCACAAAGAAACCCTCTATCTGCTGGCAGTCACTGCCCCCTCCTCCCTCTACCCAGCTCCTGGCAGCCACTAATCTACTTCCTGCCTCTTTGGACTTCTTGTCTGTGTGGATTCTTACATAAATGGAGTCATTCAGCACATGGCCTTTGTGACTGGCTTCTTTACTGAGCGTGTTTTTGAGGTTTACCTGTGCTGTAGCATGTGTCAGTACTCAGTTCCTTTTGTGTATATGCCCAGAGGAATCGCTGGGTCATTTGGTAATTCTATGTTTAACTTTTGAGGAACTGACAGGCTGTTTTTCAAACATCCCACCTCTGTTTTCATTGTCATTTTGTTGATGTGGAACTGAGATGGGGAGGAAGTGAGTGATTTATTCTTGTTGACAATTGACTGAACTGCAGATGCAGAGGGATGGGCAGGGCGCTGTGTACCTTCTACATGCCAGGCACTAGCCTCGGTGATGGACTTACCTTTGAGAGCCAACAACATAATCCCTGCTCTCTCAGGGACATGTCCAGTGTAGAAAACAGGCAGCAAGCAAATTATTACAGATTTGACAAGTGTAGTGGTGAACCCTAAAAGAGGGCACATCTAAACATAAGGTGTCCTTGGTGTAGTAAGCGCTTGGGTTGGGACCCAGCCTGTCCAGGTTCAAATTCCTACTCCGCACATATTAACTGGAGCACATGGGCATTTTCCCTAACCCCACTCCCCTACCCTGTATCCATGTCTCATATGGAAATGGGGAGAGTCATGGTATCTCTTCAAGGGCTATAAGGTGGATTCAGTGCACTGAAATCTATAAAGAACTTACCCCAGCACTGGTAAGCCCCAGCTAGATACAGGTTGCTGAGGCTGCTGTTGTCCTGTGTACACCTCACCTGTCAGGCAGGGGTGTGACTCCTGGTCCTTCCACGTTTCCCCTGCGTGTTCCTGCCATGGCCCCATACAGACAGCTCTGAATTCCCCAAAATACCCACAGCACTCTGTTTCAGATTGCTGCAGCCAGCTCGTCTGGTTTGGTGCTCCAGTTAGAAGACTTAATGCCTTTTAAAATTTTTTATTTTTTTTTTCTTACAATGTTTGCTTTCTTTTCTAGGTATAGTTCCCACAGAATTTCCACCACCAATTCAGAAGTGCACCATCACCATAGTCCCTTGTGCTCTTCCTGTCCCGGCCTTTATCCCAATCTCTCCCACTCCCCTGCAGAATGTCTGATTTATAGTTGTTTATTTTTGTTTTGTTGTTCATGTTATTCTTTATTTTCCTTGATCCCCTATATTCTTCCCATAAGTGAAACCATCTGGTATTTCCCTGAATATTTTTTTAAAAATTTATTTATGCATACAAGAACTGGGGCACAGGCCAGAGTTGCAGGGGTGAGGAGTCACCAGAGACAGAGCAGGGAGCAGAACAGGCAGATCTACTGAAATACACTGCTGAGGGGAGCAGTGGGAGAGACAGGAGAGGCCTGCCACACAATGTGGGTCATCTCCCTGGCTGTGGACTGCTCCACAGTGCTGCACCTTACTCCTCTGCACCACCGGGGAGGCTCTCTGAATGCTTTTTAAATTATCTTTTGTCCTTAACTAGATTGTGAGATCCTGAAGTCAGACTTTCTCATGCCTATTCCGCTAAAATATTCTGGTGAGAAAAACAAGTGGAGGCAAAGCGATCGAGGGGGTGGTATTCAGACAGCCCTGCATCATGAGTTCTACTTTGTCACTTAGCGCCGCCTGACTGGGGCTGTTTGCTGAGACCCTCTGAGGCTCCTTTGCTTAGCTGCGAGGTGCAGGTAGGAGCAGCTGCTCTCAGCCACAGTGGGTTGGCAGCAAGCTGCAGAGGCACCTCGCACGTGCACAGTAGACAGCTGGGAGCTGGTGGCTGCCGTCTTCTCAGGGCAGCACCTAGGCGGAGACCCGCCTGCCTGACAGCTGCCTGGCACAGCAGCTAAGCACAGGAAGGTCATGAGGTCAAAAGACCAGGGGGGTCTCAGAGGGCTTTACCGTGAACACTGAGGTGGAATCGAACAAACCTTGCTATTTGACCACTTTTCCTCTCATAACCCCATAGGTGCTCCTTTGGCTATTTTTATTAAATGCCAGCAGGCACCGAAAGTATTCGTTTAACGGCTTTCTAGTGAATTATTAAGAAATGCATATGGGGAGAAATGGTGTAACTCTCAAACTGCCACAGCTCATCATCAGCCACCAGCCCAAGAAATGCTAGTGCAGCTAAACTATTTTATTTCAAAGACGTTTCCTGGGTTAGCTTTAAACATCACTCAAGAATTATGACAGAGGATATTAAAAAATTCCCCCCATTCTCTGATGCCCTGCAAACGTGACCCCGCATGCACCATATTCATCTCCAGAAGTAGACAAGGGATAATGTGAAAGGTATCTTTAGTTCAACGGGGCGGCATTAAGGATGAGTTGCTATTTGCACCGAAAGCAGACACAGCATCTTCTATTGCAATGAGTAAGAATCCAAAATGAAAGCCATACTTCTTTCATTTTAAAAGTGGCTTTCAGGCCCTCTCTGGTGGCACAAGGGGTGAAGTGGCAGCACTATGAAGCTATCCACAGCCAGGGAGGTGGCCCACATGGTGCAGCAGATCTCCTGCCTCTCCCGCTGTTCCCCTCAGGAGTATATCTCAGTAGCTCCGCCTGTTCTGCTCCCCATTCTGTCTCTGGTGACTCTTCTCATTCCCGCACCTCTGGCCTGTACCCCAGTGCTTGTAGGCATAAATAAATCAATCTCTTTTTTTTAAATTCAAACTTTTTTTTTAATAAATCTTTTTTTAAAAAGTGGCTTTCCAATCCCCAAGAGGGGGCTGGTAAGTGTGTGTAGGAGAGGGGGTTTTATTGTTCCCGAGAGGCTCATGGCACCTGAGTTTTCTGCAGTGTTGGCACCAGGCCATGGCAACTTCTGCTTCTTCTCCAATTATATTCAGGGGGCACTTACAAACCAGGACAGTTTTGCACAGGAAGAGCTCCCTTTTGAAGATAAATATGGTACATGTGGGGTCACCTTTGCAGGGCAGCAGGAGTACAAATACATTCTGTACTCAGAAGAGTCTCACTCATTTTGGCAGAGGTCCTTTCCTTTAATTATTAAGTTAATTTACTTATACATATTTGACATCAATTGTAGTCCCCATGGAGTTCCCACCACCATTTCACCAGTGCCCGTCACCTCAGTCCCTTGTGCTCCTTCTTTGGCGGAGGTCCTTTTAAGATAGGACAAATTAATTTTGCAAACAAGATCAAGGGGGGGGGGGATTTCTTAATGACTTAAGAAAACTTAAACTCTAAGACCCCAGGTTAGTCAAGGGAAATGTTAATTTGAAAATATTCTTCGCTAGGTTGCCTTTTTCAAATATTCTCTAGAACAGACACTTTACCAATGCATCTGTGTAGTCCGTCCAAATGGGTAAAACCTGACCTTGAAATTTAAACATTGGTTGGAAGCAGAATGAGGGAGCAGCTTCCCTTTGGTGGAAACTAAAATTGGGCAACACAACGAGAGAGAGAAGGCAGAAGGAAAATAGAGCAAGATATTAAACAGAAATCAATTTGACCCCGAAGAGTGAAATTTGAAGCCTGAAAAATCTCAAGTCCACACGTCCCACAGATACTGCTGAGCCCTACCCAGATTTTCTGACAGAAAACCAGTAATCAGGACACAGAACTGAAGGAAAAGAACATGTTTGGAATAAACAGTGACTCCGAATCCAGGAACTAAACACATCTCTCTAGCTGCAACCTCCAATACCTGCAGCCTGAATCATTCTTGAGTCCTTGGGGAGAGCTGGGTCGGCAGGGCTCTGGGAGGGAGCTAGCCCCCTTAGGAGCGCAGTCCCGAGGCTTTCTCTCTATTTGTAGGTAGGGGAAGCTGGGAGATTTTTGTCAATGGCACCCTCTGCAACATTGCTGAGAGGTGTCAGGAGAGGAGTCCGCCCTGGACTTATGTCAAGAAGACACCCTGCCCAGGCAACCCAGTTGTAAGAGCCTTACCCCATTCGCCTTTCAGATTTTATCAAGGCCAGACACTGTGGTGTCATCGTGGTTTGGTTCTTGTTAAAAACCCTGAAATAACTTCTCAGTTTGAGGAGGAAGATCTTGGGTATAAAGAAGCTAAAAAGCTCTTTGTAACTTCCCTCAAGTTAGGCCTAGGGAGGACACCTGCTGGTCTTTTGCAACAGGGTCAAAAACTCCAAGGGAAAGGGAGAAACAAGGACTAGAGGTTTCTGTGACCTTACTTTGTTTTCACTTTTAACAAGAATGTTCTTTATTTGGACAAAGTATTATAATTTTCTCAACATTCTCTCCTCATTTATCAACAAACCTTTCACTGTACTCACTTCACTATGGCCTCCAAGCATTCAACTTAGAGAAAAATAAAGTGCTGGGAGCGCCTACTGAAAAGAGAAAAAGACTCAAAAAATGTGAGCCAAGATACTTAGAAACAGTTAAAAGGGATGAGTAGGAGGGGAGTGGCAGGAGGAGAGATTAGATTACTGAATACCACGGATTTTCCTTAAAGTTCAGAGAAAATTTTAAATCATTTTTAACAGACATGAGATAAGAACTGAGGAATCAAAGGAACCCATCCTTCAGTATATTAAGCAGCTTATCAAAGTTCCTGGATTAGAAGTGAGAAAGGGAGGGAGAGAGAAAGCAGGACTGGGGAGCAGAGACGAGGCAGAGACTGGAAGTGAGAAGCACAGAGGAAGAAAGTTAAGCCTAGCAGAAACAAAGTTTGGAACACGTGATGAAATAAAGAATGAAAAACCAAAGTCTCAGGTATGAGAGATGGACTATAAGAAGAGAGAGTCGGGCCTCCCTGGTGGCACAAGAAGTCTCAGCACTATGAAGTTATCTGCAGCCACTACAGCACAAGTTCAATCCCCACCCCAGCTAGAGAGGTGACCCACATGGCAGACCTTTCCTGCCTCGACCGCTGCTCCCCTCAGCAATGTACTTCAGTCCATCTGCCTGTTCTGCTCCCCAGTTTGCCTCTGGCGAATCCTCTCACTCACATATCCCACACACACCCCTCTACCTCTGGCCTTCACCCCAGCTCTTGAATGCATAAATTAAAAAAAAAAAAAAAAGGGAAGAGTCAGGAAGTTTATACTTGTCAGGAGGTGACAATAAATCCTAAAGCTGTACAGTGGTAGGCAGTCAGTGTCTCTAAACTGTTCTGTAAAACTAGAACATGAGCACCTTGGCTTGACTAATTCCAGGCCATACTGCTAATTAGCTTGACTAATTCCAGTCCACAGGGTAGCCAGGCTGAAGGTCAAATGCCTCCAGGCAATACAGGACTCCAAGCCAATTGATGTTAGTGTCAAGTGAAGTAAAACAGGCTAGATTTCATGGCTCTTCCAGGCCATCTAGCAGTTTCCTAAAGCTAAACAATTCCCACCCTTTGTGATAAACTGCCATTGCCCAATACAACAGCCTGGCCTTATGAAAGCCCCGTTTTTCCTGACGTTAACTGCCTCTGTGATGTGGAGAAGCACTGACCTGGAACACAGCACAGCATTCTTCACCTCAGGGGAGGCGGGGTGGGGAGGCCCTGGGAATCCAAAACTGCCTAGCCATGTATAAACAAGAAGGAGTAATCATATTGACAAGTGAGTTGTTCAGAATCCTTCTTGCCAAAAAGCCCTAACTTTCAGAGCAATTAAGCAAAAGTGCGTTCTGCGAAGCAGATGCTGAGTCTGGGAAAAGCTGGTTTTGATGATAATTCTTTTTATATATAAAGATGTATTTATTTATGTATAAAAGAACTGGGGGACAGGCCAGAAGAGCGGGGGGTGAGAGGATTCACCAGAGACACAGTGGGGAGCAGAACAGGCAGATCTACAGAAATACACTGCTGAGGGGAGCAGCGGGCGAGGCAGGAGAGGTCTGCTGCGCCATGTGGGTCAACTCCCTTGGCCGGGGATCGAACTCATGCTATAGTGGCTGTGGATGCTTTTGATGATAATTCTAATCAGTTTTTACTTTGGTCTTTCTGGGCTCGCCTGCCTAAGACTACTCTGCCCAGCACTCAGAAAAGCTTTACCTAAACGTGTGCCACATTTGAGGGCAGTACCTTCTGAGGTGTGGATTTCTCCACCCTACTCGGTTCTGCTTCTCCTCGTCATTGTCATCATCCCTGCCCTTGCCATGCTTTTCCGAATCCGCTTTTTTGTCTGTGTCCTTCTTTTGCTCTGAAGTTTCCTTCTTGCCCCTCTCTCTGCTCACATCTGTATCATTCTTTTAACCATGTGATGACCCAGGGAACTCCATCCCTTCCGTGACTGAGCACACGTCACTGCTAACCAGTATCTTGATTTTCCCTTTCATTTTCTAAGCTGTTGACAAGCACGAACATGCCAGCTCAGATGGCATTGCACCTCCTTGGAGATGTTACAGGTGGAAATGGCTCCCTGATGATCCTGGTGACTACGACATTAGCCAGGTTCAGGACCTCAGGCCTCTCTGCCATTGCCACTGGGCCGTGCCTCCACTGAAGCCTCCTCTTGGGAAACCTTGGGTGACTGGACTTCCTGCTCTCTGCCATCTTTTGTCCCCATCATAGCCTATGTTAATTTCTACCTGTTAGTTTTCCCAGTCTGCGTGGAACTGGAAGTACACCCTATGCTCCATCCCACTTCCTCCTCTCCAAGGGAGACTGAGAAGAGGAAGGAAGGGGCATTGGACGAAGCCAGCAGGGTCGTGGTGGCCTGACTCTGTCATCAGGTGTTTGATTGACAATGGAAAATCAATACCACGTCTCTAGCTTCATTTCTTCCTCATTTCATCCACCCTAGGGATGAGAACTGGTGTGCAGAATTTGAATGATATCTCGCCTTCTCACGGGAGGAAGTGGTTCTGGCTTTCCTGGGGGGCTGAAAGAATCCCCAAGAAGTGGGGCGGGGTGGGGTGGAGCGTGTCTTGTTCTCTGATTCTGGGCAACATGGACGTTTCCTGAATTTATAATCTGATGGTCTTATATAGGCGCCGACCTCAGTAACCTACTTTGGCTGCATCCCCTCCATTTTGCAACAACAAAACTCCCCTAAGTTTGAGATTAGGAATGAGTAGAACTACACTATAACCACCCTTTGTTCGCTCTTCCCCAACCCCTTCTCATGATTGACTGTTAACTGGCTCCACATGCAGTCCTAGGAACTTGAAAAATTGATTGCATTATATACACTCCTAATAAAATTGTGTCCCTCTGGGGTCAAGAGTGGCTTCGGAAACAAACATCTGATGACTTCAGAGAAAACACGCTGCTGGGAAAGTCAAAAACCCCGACTCTCGTCACCTAGACTGCCAGCACCTCCTCAGACCTGGAAATGTGAAGCCTGCACTGCCTTCGATTCCCTTCCCCTTTATATAATCCAGTACTCCTACCATTTGGGGAGTTGGTATTTTGGAGGGTGGCTACTATCCCATGGACTTCCTTATGGCTATCTTGAATAAATTCCTCATTGTAGGGGCAGGAAGGCACAGGGCAGGTTCTCTATGGTCGGGGCAGATGTGTAAAGGAGGAGTCCTGGAGTCCTTGGTGGCTTTTTCAGGCTTTTACTAATCTTTGCATCAGAGGTGACCAGGTATGTGGCCAGCAGGAAGGCCGGGGGCCTTGTCAGCCTCCTAGACCCCAAAGAATCTACACTCACTGGGCTGCTCTGGTCTGTTTCTCTGCTGCTTCCACTGCATTTTGCTGCTATGTATCCTTCTGCTTCTCCACTGCTTCTACTGCCTCTGCTCTGCTCCCACCACTGGCATCCCTCTGACACCAGGACTCCTGCCACTCATAGCTACTATTCTTTTAGCTTAACAAAGCCTTGTGTTATGGCAACCATAACCACTACAGCATGCATTTGATCCCCGGCCAAGGGAGCTGAGCCACACGGCACAGCAGACCTCTCCTGCCTCGCCCGCTGCTCCCCTCAGCAGTGTATTTCTGTAGATCTGCCTGTTCTGCTCCCCACTGTATCTCTGGTGAATCTTCTCACCCTCCACCCCATACCTCTGGCCTGTCCATAAATAAATAAATAAATCTTAAAAAAAAAAAAAACAAAACCTTGTGTTTGGTTGCTAAGCCAAGAGGTCAGGTTTGCCCATGATAAGACTGCCACTTCTCACCCACTGGCCAGGAGTGTGCATGCCTTCTTAGTGTGCATGTCATGGGGTTGGGGGCACGGACCCCAAGAGTTCTGTCGTGAGCTGGCCAGTTAACACTCTTGTCTCTTTTCCATCCAAGACCCTCCTACTCAAGCAAAGAAAGAGTTCAGACTCTTCACAGGAACCAAACGAGTGACCCCATGGTACCTGTCCTCACTGCAATCTGAAGGGAGCTGTGGGCTTCTGCATCCAAACTGCCGGAAGTGGTGTTTTCTCAGTGTGAGTTCAGCAGCCCAGGAAGTGACCTCCATCCTGCCCACCCCTTCCTCCTGGCTCTACTTCTCATTTCCACTAAACAGCTCTGACCCCAATGAGTAACCACCAGCATCTGAGGAATGCAAGCTGTGGCAGAGTCATTGAAAATGAACCCAGTGGTTTCTGACTTGCTGTGCCCACCAGAGCATCCCCCAGCCCCGAACCTTCCTAGGGTGTTGATGTCTTCTCGCTCAGAGCCCTTTGCTCTGATTCCCTTGCCAGACCACGGGCTCCCTTGAGGGAAGGGACTGTTTCTGGGTCAGGCTTGGGACACGGTTCCTGAGCTCACTGAATTGAAGGAGGGCTCTAAGGAGTGCCAATGGAAGAGCAAGCATCTTTCCTTCCTCTGAAATATCGATGCCAGTAACAGGGCCTGGCAGGAATGTTGAGAGGCAGCGAGGCTCAGGGAACTATCGCTGCCCTCTGTCTTCTTGCTATCTGGGCTAAAGAGGCAGACAGGAAAGCTCCAGTCAGGCATGAACAGGAAGGCTCCTCAGGTCTGCAGAACGGGGGTCAAGAGGCATTTCCGCCATGAGGTGGGAAAACGGGTGAGCGAGCTGATGATGCCCACACCCGCAGAGAGGTCAGGCAGCCCTAACTGTGAGTGGTGTGACCGTTACTCACAGATCACACAGGCCCAGAGGGAGCTTCTGTCACAACTTAGGTGCCATGTTGTCTCTCCTGGTCAGCAGGGAGCCTCCTCTGATGCTACATCTTCATCTCCATCGGGACCCCTTTGGTCATCCGGAGAAGTCTCTGGATCCCTTTTCAAAAGGCTGTTTTCAAATGGATATAAGAAAATTAGAATTTCTATGAAAACAATCATAAATAGCAGTAATCACAATATTTTTTAAAGTATCATACAGATGGTGAAGGAGGGCATCAGGAGGAAAGCCCACCTATCCAGGAGCCTGTAGGGTACCTGCCCCCTTCTAGAGGAAAGCAGAAGGCAGCCTCAAACCTTGGAGAGATGGAGCAAAAAGTCTCGGGCAGATCTGAGGGAAGTAGTAGAGGAAGGGGTCTTGGAACCTTCAACTTCAAGGGCAAGCAGCAAAGATCCAATTCCGTTCTTATTGTCTGGAAAAGACAATATGACAATGGTATTGGACGGCTCCAGCGAGTGCCAAAGATAACCAGACTTCATACCACCCACACAATAGGGGAAGTGGAGCTAGAGGAAATGAAATCCATGAGGCAGAGGCTAGGAAGATGGTCCCTCCTTGCTGCCAGCCCATCCAAGCCCAGCAACCATGGATGAGAGGCCAGATGCCCGGCCCCATCAGGTCTTCTCACTGTTCTCTTCTGGTCCTGGCACCTGTAGTTGTTAGTTCTCATCACCTGTGCTCTCCCTGTGTTCCTTGAACTTACCAGGCACATTCTTGCTTCAGGGATTCGTGTTGGCTCTTGCCTCTGCCCTGAATTTCTGTCCCTCAGTTTATTTTCAAATGTCACCTCTGAGTGCTCTTCCCTGTCATTCTATCAAAAATAGCTCACAATTCCTATCCCCCTAATCCTCTCTATCTCTCTATTGTGCTTGCACAGCCCCATATTATATTTTACAGGGATATATTGATTGTCTCCATCACTAGATAGTGGATTCCTTAAGGCCAAGACTTTCATGTTCATCACTGTGTCCTTAGAGTCTAGACCAGTGCCTGGCACACACAGGCACTCTGTTCTGCCTCTTTTGGGGGTTAGTTGATGCTAAGCACTAGCCAGATTCTTTTTTATTTTTTTAAAGAATTATTCCTTTGTTACTTGGAATCCACCCAAATGCCCAAAAGCAGACAACTGGATCAAGATCAACGATGGAATACTATTCAGCAATCAAAAAAGATAAACTAAAGCCATTTGCAGAAACATGGATGGATCTTGAAGGGATGCTCAGGAAATAAGTCAAAAGGAAAAAGAAAAATACGAGATGGTTTCTCTTACAGAAGGAATATAGGAGATCAAGGGGAAAATAACAACAACAAACAAAAATAAACAGACAACTATGAATCAGAAACATTCTATAGCGGAGGGGGAGGGATTGGGATCCAGACAGGGGCTGGAAGAGCACAAGGGACTATTGTGAGGGTGAATTGGTGGTGGAAATTCTATGGGGACTACACCTGAGAAAAGAAAACAAACATTGTAAGAAAATTAATTAATTAATTAAAAAATAAAATAAAGCTTGCATTTCTATTAAAAAATATTCATTTATTATAAGATTTTTACTTTATTTATTTTTACATAGAAGAGCTGTGGTATAGACCAGAGGTGTTGGGGGTAAGCGGATACACCAGAGACAAAGTAGGGAGCAGAACAGGCAGATCCACTGAAACACACTGCTGAGGGGAGCAGTGGGTGAGATAGGAGAGGTCTGCTGTGCCATGTGCGTCAGCTCCTGACTGGGTATTGACCCCAGGCTGGAATTCATCCTGCTGCGGTGGGCAGTCTCAGTGGTGATGCTGAGACTTAACCGTAGGCCACCATAGAGGGCCTAGCCAGAGTCTTTGGAAATATCTGTCTCACAAAAGATACTCACCGACTATGCTGATTTGAGTAGCATCTCCCATTTATGTCCACTGAAGCTTCAGAATGTTTCGCAAATAGGATCTTTGTAAATGTGAGCAAGTTAAATGCAGTCAAAATGGATTAGGATGGGCCCTAAATCAAATGTCTTTACAAGAAGAGGAAGATGTGGACACAAAAGGAATAAGATGCCATGTGCAGAAGCCCACAGCTCCCTTCAGATTGCAGTGAGGGCAGGCACCATGTGGCCATCGTTCAGAGATTGGCATGGTGGTCTGCAAGCCAAGGACAGCTGGCTAGAAGCTGTGGAAAGAGACAGAGGCTAGTCTTCAAAAGGAGCATGGGCCTGCTGACACCTGGCTTCTGATTTCTGGTCTCCAGAACTGTGAAAGAAGGAACTTTTGTTTAAGCCATCCAGTTTGCGGCTCTCTGTTAGGGCAACCCTGGGGAACTGATAACACTGATGTTACCTAGAATTTAAGTACCCTAAGAGGTCAAAGCTGGACCACCCCACTTGCTGGATGCCCACCTCAGGGGACGTAGAAGCATGAGACATGCCCCTGCATTCAAGGAGCTTTCACTCTAGTTGTGAAGAGAGCTTACAGCTCGTTCTTACAACGACCCCCCTGACACTTGTTGTAACTGCATCTCCCAGGAAGAGGAAGTGATGGGCTTGCAGTGAAGCAAACACCGTTGCGAAGGGCTCCACTGACTAAGGGGAAAAGACAGCACCGCCGGCAACAGGATGTCATCACAGAGCTGTACAGTCCAACAGGTGTAATGCCAGTCACGTGTGTCGTTTCTGATGTTCTAGGCACGTTGGTGCAAAGCCAAAGGAAGCAGGTGAAACTAGTTTTAATAAGATATTTTAGCCCCAGATAGCCAACTTATTTTTATTATTTAATCAGTGTAAAAATGACTAATGAGATCTTTCCATTCTTTCCCCCTAAGTCCTCAAGTCCAGTGTGCACGCTGCACTTAGGGCACATCTCAGAGCAGACCAGGCACATGTCATTGCCCAGCGGCCACTCGTGCCTAAAGCGTCCGACCTGGACGTCGCAGCCAGAAAGGCTTCCAGATGGGCCCTCCATGCAGAGCAGACTCACAGAGCTACATGAACAAGCTTTGGGAGGCCTGTTTGTTTCCCCAAACAGCCAAAAGTAGAGTGCAGGTGCTTTATACTGAGGAGAAGGTGGATCATTTCATGAGATCTTCAAAGGGGTCTGGGCATTTCAAAGGTTAAGAGCCCTGGGGAGGGTGCAGATTCGTGACCGGAGACTGAGTTCAGCTCCTCTGTTTGCCGCACAGGAGTCCAGGCCTTCCTCAGGGGAACACACACGATTGCTTGTGACACAGTTTGGACGAGACGCCAGGTTTGGGACTCCGCTAGCTACTTCACTGCCCCTGCCCCCAGCCTTGCAGAACAGCTGAGATTCTTGGGGTGACATCAGCAGTGGGGAGGGCACGGGGTACAGGTGGAAGTCAACAAGCAGCAGTTTCTACAGCTTCTTGTACCCACAAAAATGACACATTCTTTAGCACTCAGCTCAGTTCTCACACAAGTTTCCACAGAAAGGACACAGCTTCCTCTTTTCTTCTCTTGCCCCATCTTCCTAATCAGGAGTTGTGACTTTCCCCTTTGCCACCCAAGGGAGGCTTCTTGTGGAAGTCCTTCGCCCCTAACCCGAGCATGGACCTGCAGTGAAGATTCTTTTTTTTTTTTTAAGATTTATTTATTTATGCATCCAAGAGCTGGGGTACAGGCCAGAGATGTGGAGGGTGAGAGGATCCACCACAGACAGAGTGGGGAACAGAACAGCCAGATTAACTGAAGTACACTGCTGATGGGAGCAGTGGGCAAGGCAGGAGAGGTCTGCTGTGCCATGTGGGTCACACCCCTGGCCGGTGGCAGGAATTGAACTCGTCCTGCAGTGGCTGCGGTTTACTTCATAGTGTGTTGCTTAATCCACTGTGCCCCCAGGGAGGCCCTGCAGTGAAGATTCTTTACAAGGGGGGCCGCCAAATCTCACCCCAAGGTTTAGAAAATGTAGGTGCTTGGGCCCAAGACCGATGAAACTGGAATCTCTAGGAAAAGGACCCAGGAACCCTGCTGATGAGTTCTCCTGGTGATTCTCTTTATGGTCATCTTCTGAGGAAGGTAGCATGACAGTGAGTTCTGGATTTTGCAGTCCTTGCATTTTGAAGCTGGATTTCTGCCACTTTTCAGCTCTGTGACTTCGGGCAAGTTTTCTTTTTTGAAACCTCTGAGTCTCCATTTCCTTACATGCAGATGGAAGTAATATTGTTATAGGGCAGGGTGAGTGGCACCGCAGGACCCACAAACCTGCCTATTCTAATTAGGTTCTGCCATCTGCCACATGGAAACAAAATATACTCTAGTACAATACAGAAAAGGGGAACAATAAAGTCTCCAATTCGAGCACCCAGAGTTACCCAACCCCTGTGGGTAAATGCCCAGCCTAACAGGGTTGGCCCAGAGCAGGGCCCCTGGGGCCCAAAAGCCTGCCACAAGTCTAAGGCATCTCCTGGTGGGGGCCCATAGGTCAGGGGTAAAAAGGGCCCAGCACATCTGGGGCAGAAGGAGCAAAATCAAAAGCAAGATAAAAGCTGCTATTGTTAACCTTCCACAAGTCCCTCATCTATCTGTCTTAACCAGTCCAAGACCAAGAAGCAAGCACAACTTCTTCACATCTCTCTGCTCCGTGTACCTCCTGCAAGTCTCCTTCTGACGCTCCATCCTTCTTCCTTCCTTTTCCAGTCTCCTCTGCAGTTTCTTCTCCCCCCTGCTCAGCTCCACCCCAAGGAGGGTGGAGCAGGGAACTGGAACCTGTGGACCACCCTGTTACAATATGAGATTAAATTAATCAGAGATAGATGAGTCTGCTCTCAGTCCTCCCAGGTACCAGCCTCCTGGGCCCGGCCCACCCCTTCCTAGCCAACCCACTGACACCCCATTCTTTCTCCCTCATCTAACTGGGAAATCTCTTTCAAGAATGTGGTCCCAGTGTCTTGAAGAAGACTCAAAAATTTCAGACACAGCTCATTTAGGGTCAAGGTATTTCCTTGATTTCCTACTAAGATGCCAAAATAAAGATAACCATAGTTCTTTTCCTTCAAAGGAGGGAAAAGGAAATTTCCTGTAACCAAGTTCAGAGTCTTCACATGATCCAAGTGACGCTGTAGGTTTCCCACGAAGCCAGGGTTTGGGATCCTGTGATTTTTAGCCACAGAAATGGCACCGTTGAACCAGCCACACTCACTAGCTCTGCAGGGAATAGAGAGGGATTGGGACCAAGGCAGGGAGGGGAAGAGCACCAGGGACTATGGTGACGGTGCACGGGTGAATTGGTGGTGGAAATTCTATGGGGACTATAACCAGAAAAGAAAGCAAATGCTGTAAGAAAATAAATTAATAATAATAATAATAAAGTAATTAGAACAATGAAAAAAAATATTAAAAAGTTCATAAATCTCCAAGTAAAAATTTACTTCAGAAAGCCCCATATTGAGTTACTCCCTAAAATCTGAGGGAGTGCCGTGGGGATTGCACCTAGATTTCCCTCTCCCCGGTGCCAGGAGGTGGAGGAGGGTGGGTGTGTATGGGGGTGGGGGGGAGGAGGGGAGCAGCTCCAGCAGTCCTGGCCTTGCAGCGCCTCCTGACATCAACGTGCTCTTCCCCTCCCCCCTTCTCTGATCTTCACTCCAGGCCAACCAGGCTCCCCCTGGCGCTGGCCACTGCAAACCGGCCTAGACTGAATCCTCATCTTCAGATATAAGACTTTTCCTTTCTGCTCTTTCTCATCTCAAAAGTCCCATCTCTGAAGTTTGTGAACTTTGGGGTTCCTTCTGAGTTTTTAAAATGTGGGTTTCCTGCACTTCCTCCTTGTCCTCTTTACTAGGAGCTGGAAGACTGGATCAGAGCAGGGGCCTTGCTCAAAAGAAGTGCCTGATGCTTGGTTTGATAATAGCTTCAAGGGGTAGAAGTAGAAATTCTAATTAATTTAAGGCCTAAACATAAATTATATAAGCCTGAGAACTGGGCCTACATGACTCATGTTTAGGTCAAATCCCATTGAACCTGATATTGCAAAAGAGAGGAAATAAGAATTGGTACAAAACAATTTAACCACACATCTTGTTTGTTTTCTGTGTGTGATGCTTTTGGTTTCAGAAGCATAGCTCCAATGCCAGCTAGTTCGCTGGACCAGGACTAGGCTTTCCCTACTGGATCAGCTGGAAACAGTGAGGGGTGGGCTTCTACTAAGGATTAGGACCTTGTCACCTTCAGAAACACTTGTCCACTTTCTGAAGGGAAGTTCAGAAACACTGACTTCCCTTCAGCAAAATTAATCACGAAGTTACGGAGAAGGAAAGTATCTCGCACAGGATGTGCAAATTATTAGTTTGTTTTATTTTATGGACATAGTGTTCAGTTAAGTGATTGGTCTAGTTTCTCTTTTCTCATTGGCTGCAGGGAAGCTCGGGAATAAGTCCTAGGGTTCACCAAAGTGAGGATGTTCATTCTGCATTGTGTCATCTCTTGGCTGGATACATTTTATATACATATCTTCATTTCTACTCACCTCTATTTTTCTCAGATTTCCTGCTGAAATTTGTCCTGTGTCTTACATAGATTAAGGAGGATAAGAGGAAAATAGTTCTTACCCTTTCTCAAGAACAGATAAATAATGGGCCTCAGTGGTGGTGCACAGGTTAAGCCTCAGTGCTATTAAGGTATCACCAGCCACTGCAGCATGAGTTCGATCCCCAGTCGGGGAGCTAACCCACATGGTGCAGCAGACCTTTCCTGTTTCGTTCACTGCTACCCTCAGTAGTATATTTCAGTAGATCTGCCTGTTCTGCTCCCAACTTTGTCTCTGGGGAATCCTCTGGCCTATACCCCACTTCTTATATGCAGAAATAAATAAATAAATCTTTAAAAAAATACCTAAGTAAGATGATAAGTAACAGTAAATAAAATATTATTATGGAAATTAACAAAGCACTATGGTATCTATCATCTCACTAAATTCAACAGACCCACCAGCCACATATATGACTATTATTTTCCCCAAATTAATATTATAGATAAAGAAAGAAAGCTTCTAGGGATTAAATCACAAGGCCAAGGTCACTTGGTGACCTTTTTGGGTGTATGCCTGGGACCCCGTCCGTGTCTGGCTGACTCCAAAGCTTGGATTCATTGGCACCATATCTACAAAGTCACATGTTAAGGGCAGAGAGTGAAGGTGCCGTAGTGGGGTTCGCAGAAATTCTGTAGTGTTACAGGTTACGTGGTCACTTCCAGACAGTCTGTTCTAAAAATTGCCAATGTCTTTGACTCAAACTGAGACTATTACTAGGTTCATAGTACTTCAGCTCTAATGACAACTAGTTAAGATAGTAAAGAAGCTATGAACCCAATTCTATTGTACCTCACCTTTGCTCAAACCTAGGCTTCAGAAAAGGATTGTTGTCTTGTTCCCTCTTGGGTCCCTGCATAGAATCCGGCCCACACTTGCAGGTCCTGCAAGTATGCTTTGAATGAATTACACTGTGCAGAAGAAGAAAGTTATACACTGACCCTCACAGTGTATAACAGACACCAATCACACACATAACAGACACCAATACATCCAGATCCCCACAGCTTCCTATATCCTTTTCCATTATAGCATTGCCTGCAGAGTCATGTACAGTTTTTCAAATTTCAATAATTAGGGCAAAAAATAGTTAGCTGGCTACTATATATATATATATTATAGAATTTATATAACAAATTAAAAATAGGTAGGTCTCCAGGGTCAAGAAAAAGAGTCAAGGAGCCTAATAAAGAGTTCTGACTCAGGTGGTTGAGACATTGCTTTTCCCCAGCAGGGAGATTGGTGCTGGTATGGAACCAGTAAGACATGAGGGTCAGCCCCAGGGGCCCCAACCAGGCAAGGTCACGGGAGTTCCTGAACTTCTCATTGCTCAGGTGAGCTTGTCTCAGGCCTCCGTCACGAGGCACTACCAGAATGGGGTAGTGATTCAACAGCAGGGTTTGGGAGACAAGTGGGCTCAGATCCTGTCTCAGGCACTGTGTTAGATTCTCAGAGAAGAAACAGAATACATATGTATAGAGGGGAGGGTGGGAGGAGAGAGGAAAGGGAAAGAATGATTTTAAGGAATTGGCTAATGCAAATGTGGGGTCCAGCAGACTGGAAATTCCCATGAGTTGATGCTGAAATCTTGAGTGTCCTGGGGGACATCAGTCTTTTATTTTAAAGCCTTCAAGAGGCTGAATGAGACTCACTCCCACCGTGGGGTGGGAGATAATCTCTTTTACTCAAAGTCTACTGATTGACGTGTTTATCTCATCTGCAATGTACTGACTGCTTGTGCTCTGCCCCCAGTTCATATGTTGAAACCCTAATCCCATTGTAACAGTCTCAGGAGATGGCCAGAGCACTCATTTGTTCTCTAACCACCCAGTGAGGACAGACTCAAAAGATGGCTGTCTGCGATCTGGAAGTTCTCACTAGAACCTGACCATGCCGACCCCCTGGTCTCTGACTTCTAGCCTCCAGAACAGAGAAAATATACTTCTACTCTTTATCAGCCACCCAGTCTCTGGTACTTCATTATAGCAACCCAGACAGACCAAGACACTGCCCAGACCAAGACACTACACTCAGACTGGAGACTGACCAAACACTTACCCAAGCTGACCCATAAAACTAGTCATCTCTGCATGGACTAGCTTTGGGATTTGGGCCTCAGCGGTGATACTGCTGCATCCGGCCCTCGGGAGCGTCAGACAAGGTGCACACACGAGTGCTTCGCAGTGTCTGGCGTGTGGGGAGTGCAGTGAAGGCTCAGACAACTCCACGGCAAGGTGACCTGTGTAAATGAGTAACCAAGTGCGAAGTGAAAGCTAAGGATGAGTGCAGGGACCAGACCTTCTCTGTTCCCACTTGTCCGGATCTTGAACCTAGTTGAGCTGTTGAACTGATCAAGTTCAAGTAGAGCAAATGTCTCCAGAGGAGATTGGTGTCCCTGTTAGTCTCAGGACAGCTTGGCGTTAGAGTCACTCCTCCTCTCCAACACCCCAAAACCAGTTTCCTTCCTTTCCCCTGATTCCATTACCACTCCCGCCCTGAGCTGTGGGTCTCCCCCGCCCCACCCCGAGAATGCAGCAGCCACATGAACACAGCTGTGCTGAGTGCTGGTCTGTGGCAGTGAGGGGCTCTGCAACATTGTTCCCGCCTGTGCAGAGCAGGACTTCTTGGCCTTTCCCTCTCCCATTTCCTCCCATAAACCTACCACTCCTAAATCCTGATGTCCAGCTCACTCTGAGTGCCAGCCTGGCGGCCCCACCGTGAACTCAAACTCACTGTGACCTACTGCACTTTCCTTTTTTTTTTTTTAAAGATTTATTTATTTATGCATACACGAGCTGGGGTACAGGCCAGAGGTGTGGGCAGTGAGAGGATTCACCAGAGACAGAGCGGGGAGCAGATCAGGCAGACGGACTGAAACACACTGCTGAGGGGAGCAGTGGGCGAGGCAGGAGAGGTCTGCTGCGCCATGTGGGTCCCTCCTTGGCCAGGGATCGAACTGGTGCTGCAATGGCTGCGGAAGCCCCATAGTGCGGTGCTCAACCCTTTGTGCCAGCAGGGAGGCCTCCCACTGCACTTTTCTGACCCTTCCCACTCTTATCGTCACACCCATTCCCACCTAGCACACCTCCATTAACCCAGTCACCCCAGGCCAAAACTTTGGTAGCAACAGAAACAGGTCACCTCTGCTGAGTGCTGAGTATGTTCCGGCACAGGTATGGTCTAACTTAACCCTCGCCACCAGCCTGAGGTGAACGCTGTTACAGACAAGAAAAGGGAAACTCAGAAAGGTTCAATAATTTGCCCAAGATTGAGCTAGAGAGAGCATCACCAGATCAAAATCAGCATCTGTTTCCAGTAAATAGCAGTTTTGTTGTTCTTTTTTTAATCAGTGTTTCCAGTGACACTTGAGGCTCCCTGAAACCTTTTAGAGATCAAAGCTATTTTCACAACAATGCTAAAGTCTTTTGCCCTTTGTTTTTTCAACTATCTCATGCAAGGGTGTGGTGGAGTTTCCAAAGGATAGACAGTGTCACAGTGGCTTGAGAGGCAGATACAAAGAACTAGCAAACTGTCATTCTCTTAAGCTAGACATCAAAGAGACCCGAAAAAAGCATGCATAGTATTTTTCCCATTTTGTAATATACCATTATTAATCATAAACATGTTAACTAAATTAATGTGGGATGGGTTTAATATTAACTATTCCAATTTTTCTTAGTTTTCATTTCTGACATGGTAAGCATGAATGCATATAGTCCACATCAACAATACTCAATACTTTTTAAAAAGTGTGAAGTGGCCTTAGGACCAAGTGTTTGGGAACCACTGACTTAAAACTTCTGTTAAAACCTTTCCAGGTTATCGATATCACTTTAATCTAGACCCTTCAGATGCACTCAGCCCGCTAAACTACCCTTGCCCTACCTTGTCAGGCAGTTCTTCTTGGTGAATTTCTCTTGCCATTTTCTACCCAACAGTTCTTGTCCTTTTTTTTTTTTTAAAGTCTGTACTCAGGGCCTCCCTGGTGGAACAGCAGGTTAAGCACCGCACTCTGAAGCATCCGCAGCCACTGCAACACGAGTTTGATCCCCGAATGGTGGAGAGGGTGCCCACATGGCGCAGCAGACCTCTCCTGCCTCACCCACTGCTCCCCTCAACAGTGTATTTCAGTCCATCTGCCTGTTCTGTTCCCCACTCTGTCTCTGGTGAATCCTCTCACCCCCTGCACCTCTGGCCTAAATAAAAAATAAAGTCTGTACTCATTCAATTGCCAATGACAGAAACGCAAACCAATTTAAGGCCAGGAGGAATTTACCATGTGGTCAGGCTCAGGTGTCCCAGTTAGCAGCAGGCACCTGACAGCCTCTCTGGACTCTGCTTTCCTCACGTTGTCTCTGCACTTGGTCAGCTTCTCTCCTCACATGGTGACTCCACAGGCCCAGCAGCTCTGAGCTTGCTCAGACCAGGCCATATCTGTGGAAAACCAAAATTCCTCTTTCTAATAAGTCTCCACAAGTCCAGCGGTTTCTCTAGACTTGATTGACTTGTGTATGTGTGATAAAATCTACATGATAGTTGTAGATTTGCCAAACTACTAGATAATTGGTTTTCTAAATTGTATTTTTTTTAACTGAGGTAACATTGATGTACAACACTGTAAATATTTTAGGGGTACAGATTCACATCTCTCCAGATACAAATTGTTATAGGGCAGGGAGAGGAGAACCTTAGAGCTCCCAAACCTGCCCTCTTTAAATGGGTTTTGTTATTTGCTGTATTAAGATAAATCTATAAGGTTTTTAATGGAAAGGAATTTTAATATAATTAGGGTATAATATAGAAAGGATAAAGAATATAGTTATTAAGTTAAGCATTTAAAGTTACTTATTTTTTTTGAGGGCAAAAGTTTAGTTAAATAAGATTGGCTTAAAGTAAGGCTTAAGAGCTTGCTACAAGTTTAAAGGACCTTTTAGTAGAGACCCATAGAAAAGGGTCAGAAAGAGTCAGACAAATCTGGGAGGAAAAGAGCAAAATCAAAATCAAGATGAAAGCTGCCATKGTTAACCTCCCCACGGGTCTCTCACCCACATCTGTTCCAACCAGTCCAAGACCAARAAGCARGCGCAGTTTCTTCACATGTCGCTCTGCTCCACGTGCCTCCTCCAGGTCTCCTTGCTGCTCTCCATCCTGCTTCCTTCTTCCTCCCTTCCTTCTGTCCTCCTATCTCCTCTTTGCAGAATCTTCTTATCCCTGCTCAGCTCCACCACTTAGGGTGGAACCGGGATTCTAGAACTCCCCCCTTTCCTGGGGACCACCCTGTTACAATATAACCACAGGATACCCCTCACCAAAGTAGAAATAATTCTCTACCCTACACGGCCCCCTCTCGGGTGCTATCTCTGGCCCCCCTCAACCCTTTTTCCTACCCCCTAGGCCTTCCTGGTAGCAAGGGTGGGCAATGCTGCTGGAAAATCACCAGTGACCTTACTTCTCCCTTTGAGGGAAGAATCTTTTGTAGACTCTTACCTGAGCTGATCCAGATTAGGTTAATCCTGGTATCATTATGTAACTAACCAAGAGCCTGGTAAGCAGAACAATGCCAGCCCTCCCACCCTAAAGATACCCATATCTGTATCACCCTAATGCCTGAAAATTGTGACTGTTATATCACCTGGCAAAGGGCAATTAAAGTTGCAAACAGAATTGATGCCACTAATCATAACACCTGAAAATAGAGGGAAACCCCCATCACCCAGGTAGGTTTCCCTCTATGTAATCCCAGGCATCCTTCAAAGTGAAAGAGGGAAACAGAAGAAAGGTCAGAGAGATGTGCTTTAAGAACGACTCGACTTGTTGCCAATAGCCTCTGCTAGCTTTGAGGCTGGAGGAAGGGGTCACATGTCAAAGAATGCAGGAAGTTTCTGGAAACTGGAAAAGGTAAGGGATTGCCCTCCAGAGTCTCTAGAAGAAACACAGCCCTGCCCGCATTTTAGTTTCAGCCCAGGGAGACCTGTGTCAGACTTCAAACCTACAAAACTAGAATGTATTTGTGTAGTTTTAAGCCAGGAAGTTAGTGGTAATTTGTTCCAGTTTAGAGAGTTAACTGTTCAATCAAACTGTGTGTCACCTGTTGCTTCCTGATGCTGCCCTGTAAGTGCACAGCTCTGCCTCCACCCGCCTGCACGACAAGCCTCTGCTCCTCTCCCAGAATTCAGGTCCTTCATGGGCTGCTCCATCTGGCCTCAGCCCATCTTTCCAGCCTCACGTCTCCATAAGGGCTTTTTTCAGTGGCAGACTGGTGTTCTCACTTTCTTTTCTGGGCCTTTGATGTTAAAACTGATGCAACCTTGCTTTCCTTCAACCCACCAATGTCATGCTCTTCCTTCTGCCTACTGTAACCCCACCTGTCTCTTTATTAGGGCTCGATTCCCACCTCCTCTAGGTGACCTTTATCATCAGCCTCCACACAAATACTCAGTTGGGCTGGAAACAGCCCTGCCTAATGCTGCTACAGCTTCAGATATGTGAGGACAATTGTCTGTCCTGCCTACCCCAGGACTCCAGATCCCGGGGCAGGGCGGTGGGGGGGGGGGGGTGCCTGTCTCCCCCTCAGCTATGTATCGGATACTCTCAGCACCTTCTTGGAGGCAAGTAACGCCCCCAGAACCTGCTGGCTTTCAGTTCACAGATCTTTCCACTTTTCCCTCCAGGCTCTTGGTAGAGATTTGCTGCTTGTGTGATTATTTAATTGATTCCTCGCTCAGAATACCCTTATCTCCACAGATAAAAGTATCTCTGCCTGCATTCAGCGAAGTTCCCTTCTCTCAGCGCCCCCAAACCAGTCTCTGACCCAAGTATCCAAAATCACAGGGGGTTCGTCCGAATAGAACTAGCTTTATCTCCCAAGCCCAGCAGAGGAAAAGGAGGTGTCCCTGTGTGCTTCCTTTCCTAGACCTCCTTTAGAACTTGAAAGAGGTACACTACTTCACCAGTTAGGATGTGAGCTAGAAATCAAGGCTGAGCCCTGCAACATCATGCTAAACCCAGAAATGAAGTATATATACTAAAGCAATTTGGGGGGAGATCAATTCTTTTTTTAAAATTCATTTATTTATGCGTACAAGAACTGGGGTACAGGGCCTCCCTGGTGGTGCAGTGGTTTGGGCAGCGCACTGTGAAGCAAACTGCAGCCAATGCAGCACGAGTTCGATCCATGCCTCCAGCCAGGGAGGGGACCCACACGGCCTGGCAGACCTCTCCTGCCTTGCTAGCTGCTTTCCTCAGCAGTGTGTTTCAGTCAGTCTGCCTGTTCTGTTCCCCACTCTGTTTCTGGTGAATCCTCTCATCTCCTTGGACTCTGGCCTGTACCCCAGCTCTTGCATAAATAAATAAATCTTTAAAAAAACAAACAAACCGGGGTACAAGCCAGAGGTGTGGGCGGTGAGAGGATTCACTAGAGACAGAGTAGGGAACAGGACAGATTAACTGAAACACACTGCTGAGGAGAGCAGCAGGTGAGGGAGGGCAAGGCAGGAGAGGTGACACCATGTGGGTCAGGTCCTTCATGGGCTCTCTTTATTAGGGCTCGATTCCCACCTCCTCTAGGTGACCTTTATCATCCCTGGCAGGAAGCAGGGATCAAACTCATGCCGCAGTGGCTGCGGTTTGCTTCATGGTGCAGTGCTTAACCCACTGCACCACGAGGGAGGCCCCAAAGAGTTCTGAGTTCTGACTTGTCATAAAGGAGTTTGTGCTATTGTGCCCAATCTCACTGATTGGTTAGGAAACTGCAAATTCAAATAACAATGAACACCATTATAACCTATCAGTTAAGAAGTAATTCATTAAACAACATGTAACCTTAGAGAGGATGTGGGGAAATGGGTACTTTTGTACATTACTTGTTAGAAGGTAATTGCGGCAAATGTTGGGGAGGATAACAAGACAATGTCTTACAATGAAATTATGTGTCATTAGTGGTCAGAGGGGAGTATTGACCCAAAGTAAGTACAAGGAGGGGCTCCTCAGGGGCTGGCAATGTTGTCTCCTGATTGAGTTTTTGTCACACCGCATTTTTTATTTGAACATTCACTGAAAATACACTTACTATGTGTGCACTTTTGGGTGTGTGTTATCCTACAGTACAAAGTCAAAATAATGCATGTATATCCTTTGAACCAGAAATAGCAGTTTTGCATATCTATGAAGATGAAAGCGTCACTGTATAAGGATTCATTTGCAAACATGTATTTTAGTTTGTGGTGACATAAAAACTGAAAATAACTCAAATCACAGAAAGTAGGTGAATCAAGTGTCATCACTGCTATGGAACCAGAAGCAGCTTATTTAAATGTTCATCTGTATTGAGCATGAGAAAGGTTTGTGATAAATTAAGTGGATGGATGAGGAAGGGAGCAAGTTTCAGAGTAAGCTGTATATTAAGATTCAATTTTTGTAAAAGAACTAAATGAGAGGAACCCATACTTGTGTTCTCATGTCTGCATGGACGAAGATACTGAAGTAACTGACTGGTTACCTCAGGGGTGTGAGGTGAGAGAATGAGGAGAGATTTTTATGGAGCTCCAACTTGACTAGTTATGACAAACACATTACTTTGTTAGTAAATCAAGAGAAAGGAAAATGGGCCCAATAAAGAGGGACTACAGAGCCTGCACAAGTTCTTTTTTAAGATTTTATTTATTTATGCATACAAGAGCTGGGGTACAGGTCAGAGGCATGGGGGGCGGTGAGAGGATTCACCAGAGACAGAGTGGGGAGAACAGGCAGATCCACTGAAATACACTGCTGAGGGGAGCAGTGAGCGAGGCAGGAGAGGTGTGCTGCGCCATGTGTGTCCCCTCCTCGGCGGGGGATAGAACTTGCGCTGTAGTGGCTGTGGAAGCCCCACAGTGCGGCCCTCAACCCATGTGCCACCAGGGAGGCCCAACCTGCTCAAGTTCGGATGTGAAATCCCAGCATGACAGTTGAGCATCAGACCTAGAGAAAAATCAGTGCAGATTGGAACAGGAAAAAGAAGGGCTCCTGGAGGACAGATTTGGGGGAAAGAAGATGAACAGATGACTGTGATGGTGACAGTGACAGCCAGAATATAAAGGCAAATGCTGAGGGGAAAAGTCAAGTTACAATTCTAAGAACATAAATCTGTTTAAGAAGGGAATATAAGCAGAGCCATAGGCTGCCTCAATCTCCAGGCTGCTGCTTCCCAAACAGAATCTTTGTATATGAGTATAATTTTTCACAAATACTCTGAAGTGTCAATTATATTTAGCATCAGTTGTGAGTGGTCCAAATTGTATTATTGTAATAGGGTGGTCCCCAGGAAAGGGGGGAGTTCCAGAATTCCTGTCCCATCCTAAGTGGGGTAGAGCTGAGCAGCGATAAGAAGATGCTGGAGAGATTAGAGACAGAAGAAAGGAGGAAGGAAGGAAAGAAGGAAGCAGGATGGAGAGCAGCAAGGAGACCTGGAGGAGGCACGTGGAGCAGAGCGACATGTGAAGAAACTGCGCCTGCTTCTTGGTCTTGGACTGGTTGGAACAGATGTGGGTGAGAGACCCGTGGGGAGGTTAACCATGGCAGCTTTCATCTTGATTTTGATTTTGCTCTTTTCCTCCCAGATTTGTCTGACTCTTTCTGACCCTTTTCTATGGGTCTCTAATAAAAGGTCCCTTAGACTTGTGGCAGGCTTTTGGGCCTTGCTTTGGGCCAATCTTATTTGGCTGGACTTTTACCCTCAAGGAGATGAGTAACTTTGGATGCTTGACTTAGTAACTATATTCTTTGTCTTTTCTGTATTGTTCCCCAATTGTATTAAAGTTCCTTTCCATTAAAGGCCTTATAGGTTTGTCTTGATGTTGCAGATGGCAGAACCCATTTAAAGAGGGCAGGTTTGGGGGTTCTGGGGTGCCCCTCTCCCTATGCTATAACACTATCTCTCTTGTGAGGATCAGGAGGACCAGGTTTTTTTTTTTTTTTTTTAAAGATTTATCCATTCATGCATACAAGCACTGGGGTACAGGCCAGAGGTGTGTGGGGGCGGTGAGAGGAGTCACCACAGACAGAGCGGGGAGCAAAACAGGCTGATCAACAGAAGTACACTGCTGAGGGGAGCAGCGGGCACAGCAGGAGAGGTCTGCTGCACCATGTGGGTCCCCCCCCCGGCCGGCAGCAGGGATCGAAC